>UFQX01000038.1:520403-576955 GCA_900497675.1 Arapaima gigas
AAAGTGGGCTACCTACATTCAATGCATCTGGGATGTTGTTCAATTACACCGAATATAATCTTATTTCAATGCTTACTTCCATTTTCTTAGAATTGCAAAATGATTTGTTGAAAGAATCCAGTAATGTTCCTAATTGTGTTAATTGATGGCTTTTGATCGCAGCAATAGACACAATTCACTTAATCTGTTTATCTTTTATTTTATTTTTTGGGATGATCTGCAAATTTTAATTTTGAGGCAGCAGGTAGTTTGGTGGTTAATGCTGTCGTGTTCTATTCAGATATCAACCCATGCAGTACTATGGACCGAGCAATGTATTTACCATGAATTGCTACAAAAATTAAAGAAAATCTGTTCATCCATCCATTCCGAGTAACTGCTTTTATCTTAGTCAGGGTCACGGCAGTCCTGCCTCAGAATCATCAGGTGCTCAGCTAAGAAACACCTCCTGTATGGGATGCCAGTCTTTCACAAATAATTATACGTGACTTACACTTGAAAGTTATATACATATATATCCATACATTACCATTAGTTTTTTACAAGTTAGTAATAAACATTTTCATACTATGGAATGTTTTTAATGGTGCTAGTTTAAAATATCAGAAAGGGGGCAGATAAATGGCTTCTAGTTTAGAGAAAAGCTGAAAAGATACACCAGTTTATTAAAATGTATTTGTAAATTACAACCCTTATGGATTCAATATTGCAAAAAAAAAAAAAACATTTCACAACATACTGGCATCATTTTCTCTGCAAAAATAAAAAGTGCCATTCTCAAATGTTTGCTCAATCTGCCTCTCCTTTTGCAAATTGAGACTGAAATATGGAGACTTCAAAAGGCTGCAGCAGTCAGGCTCCCAGGTTTGGAAAATGTTACGGTGGAAATTCTTGAGAGGCAGAAGGAGGAGATGGATAATTGGGAGGTTTTTCTCGTCTGCTTGTGGATATCGGGCAGATGGGGAGGATAAAACAAGGAACCTAATAATTAATGTTTGTGTTCCCTACTAGAGGGGTACCTTTTATCTGGGTCCCCGTGACTACAGTGAAATGCACAATTTGGAAAAATCTTCTCATTAACGGGGGGGGTGTTGTGAGGGTGCTGCTGGCTGCTGGGGAGGAAGAGGCATGTTTCTTTGGAGCTGTGGATCACATTTTCAGTATACTCCACATGCCAGAGAGGCAAGGGACATGGTCAGCAGAACACACACATGCACACTCGCAAACACACACTTGCACACAGACACTCTCATAGGTTAAACTGTTATGTAATCCTGGAAGTTACATGACTTTACAGTGTCAACTACAGCGTTATTGTCAAGTTATACACTGTTTGCTCATGAAATACAGTGACTGAGAACATGTTCTCAAAGGTGCAGATCTGAATTTGCAGGAGATCACAAGGGTATTTACATGCTGTACCTGTCTTCATTTCCCCCCATAATTTCCATATTTATAGCAGAATCTAAAACAACTTCATAATATTCTATCACAAGTATGGAGATAAGTGAAGTTTTAATATTTTGGTATGGTTGCATTTGGGCTTCATTTAGTATCAAACACTAACTGCATTCACTTATTTCTGTGATTCATATGCATTCAAATATTATTAGAATTTGTTCAGTTAACTGTTATTTGTCTCTAAACTGGCTTACAATGTTAGGTTTGTACATTAAGCTACTTATAGTGACAATGTTTATATAGTTGGGTCATTTTTAGCAGATTAGTTTTCGATGAAAACCTTGATAAAGGGTACTACAGCAAGAGAGAGAGACCTGGACGCTTCACATGGAAGCCAAAAGCAATATCCACTACACCACCTGCTGTCCACATCTTGCCAAAAATGGTGTCAAGAAAATACCTTACAGTACCATAATATTTATTGTTCTCTAACATGATAAGTTAGTAGGTTAGTTTGCATTTCAGACAGTAACATTATAATTCTGTGTAGAATCACATTCCAAAATTGTGGTTTAATATTGAACAGTAAAGTTCATCAAGGAGGATGCCCTAGGAGATCCCCAGTGTGACATCTGCTCCAAATGGACTCATTTCTGCTGTTCCCCGAAGCTCCAGCTTATTTTGCCAACCCCCACTATCACAAGGTCAAACATGAGGCCGTGGCAGGCAGCAGAAGCAACAGGTAACCTACAATTGAACCACCCCCTCCCTTAAATTGCTTTGATCTTGGCATATATTTTCATATTTAATCTCTAATCAGCTCATCATCATGAATGTACTTCCATTACAAAATTCCTATTGTAGGAAACCAATTATATTTTATTGAGAAGAAAAAGATGTTCACCACTTTACAGAAGAGAGGATGCCCAAATGAATCCACTAATATTTTTTTTAAAGTGTAGAATCTGACATTTGACATGATGATCTTTCTGATAATCTTTCAGATAGTGTTCTTTTATATTGTTTTTTAAACAGTATATTATCACGATTTATTCAACAAAATAAAATATTTTAAGAACTTTTTCTAAATGTCACTGTATGATTTTTTATTATCTATTAAAATGTCAAAATTAGTAAGCTTTATTTTAGAGGGGAATGCACTTAGAACTATGTCTCTTATAGCTAATGACCTTTCAATGTAATCATTTAGGGCACAGTTAGTTTTAGGGCAACAAATTGTGGGCCTGTTTAGATGGGGGCTGTAGTGAGTATATATAGATCTGTGGCCTCTTCTGAATAAAACTCTTCTTTAAGAACATAAAAAAAAATGCATGAAAAATAAACACCAAGTCAGTCCAAACTTCCCCTCTGTGGGTAGGGGTGGGAGACAGACAAGTATGCAGTGCATTGGTTACTCTTTCCTCACATTAAATGAATTGCAATTCTGTTAAACTTTTAGTTAATATCTAAATTGGTGCAAAAAAGCAAGCCAAACCACTAAAGAAGAGAACACTTACAACTTGAAAACACACTACCTATACATTACAATATCCACAAGTTGGTATTCATCATTTGCCGGAAGCAAACATTTTGACATTGACATAAAATTGCAGTTGATTTACACTATAACGTATAAAAAAAATACAGATTTTCTTGAGCATTTAAGAGGACAACACTGGATGAGAACTCAAGCAAAAAAGAAAAAAATGTCAAAGGCAGATTACAAAGCAAAACAAAACAGTCCTTTCACAGGACATACATCAGTTCACAGTGCGGGAAGATGAGAACAGACAGAAAGCAGGTGAAAATGCAACTTAAAGCACTGGGTTTGTACAATAAGCTGCTTGTACTGACTTACCCATTAATACAGCTGGGTATTTTTATGGACAAGTTCAGGGTAAGAACCTGGGACATCACATGAGAAGCCAGGATTTGAAGTCAGGTCCATTGATTAAAGCCAAAGACTTTTACCATTACCCCACCTTGTGTTCAAAGCAGAATGGGTGCCATAATAACACTAGAGTTGATCATTTTTGTTAAAATATTTGAAATGTCACCACACAGTGCTGGCAGTTTTATGTCTTCCTATACAGTACATCTAAACAATATACAGTACTTTACTGGGCTTATAATATAGGTTTTATTGCTTTTTTTATTATATTTGTGTGGCCTAATAGTACTACGTATTAGATGTGAAAAGCTGAGTGGATAGACTGAAAGGGAGACTAATGCAGAGGCCCACTGATGACTCTTAATTTTTCCCATTTTGAGATTTTAATGACTAAAATTCCCCATCTGTCTGAAACCTTGCTGGGATTCTAAAAGCAGCAGAATGTAAAATATATTAGCATGCATTTCCTTCATGCGAGTGCTAAAAAGCATACTTTTAATAGTCAGGTCCATTTAGGCTAACGAACAGCGCTTTTCATTTTTTACATCTCGGAGACACATCTTTTGCTATTATAATGTGATAGTGTAACCTGGGGGGATGAACTTGAAAAATTTATTAACGTTTTATTTTTAAAAAAGAAAAGAGGTGATGATTGATAGGGAGTAAGAAGGGGAGGAAGTGGCGAGGGGATATAAAATCCAAAGTAAATCTGAAAAGCAGAACAGTTAACAGGAAGAGGGTGTGACAAGAATTTTGCAGATGCTAGTTTTTGGTTTTCTGATAACTGAAAAATCTTTGGGAGAATCTTTGAGGTCCAAGAGACCTGTTCCTTGGAGGGGGCTGCATAAGATATGCTAGAGTAGAGGGAGGTTGGTTAAGTTTGCTAGTTTTTCAGCATTTCTGTACAGGTTTCCTCTTCCATCTATACCCAACAAGATGTATCATCCCTTACAGCCTGTGTGGTCCACAGTCACCATGGTGAAGGGCTGGTAGGTGTCACTTTGAACTTCTTGGGCTTGTCTTCTCTTTTAGAGAACCTGGCTATCCAAAGTGGCTTTTCATCAGCTTTACCAATATTACTACTGGTAGTGTTAATAAAATTTATAATAACAGCAATAAAAAAAGTTGGTAGGAAGGAGGCAGTAGTAGTTAGTAGTTAAACCTGAAATGTGATGTATATTAAGGATATACAATATCTCCACTGCTCTTCTGCATAGGCCTGAACCCCCTCAACCATCACTAAGAGTGGTTACATAACAGACATGCAGGACATCTACAAGTACCTGAGGATCCTCCAAACATGCAGGAACCATGAAGTAGACACATGGAAGACAGCAACATCCAAATAATTCTATAGACTAAGAAAGGTCGTAAAGAGCTAGGTGAATGGGAAAGGCAAAATCAGCGCTATCAACACATATGCCTGCCAGTCAAAGGATGCCCAGCAGGTATTGTAAGTTGAATAAGTGAGGAATTGGAAGCTGCTGACATCTAGATTCAAAAACTCCTTACAATACACAGAGCCTTCCAACCAAAATCCAATGCCCAGAGAATTTACACCAGCTGGAGGGTAGGGGGCTAGACAGTGTGAAGACTACCAACCTGAATGAAACAAGCAACATTCCTGAGTACATCCAAGCATTATCCCCTGAAGATTAGCTGCTAGGGGCATCTCTGAAACAGATAGGGGATGTGGATAGTAGTGAAACAAAAGAGGTGTTATGGTAGGATGAACTTCTCCACAGTATGTACCAGCAACAGATAGCAGAGGTGGCCGACATGAGGGAATCTTAACAATGGCTAGAAAAGACAGAACTGAAAGACAGTACCAAGGAAGTAATCATGGCAGCACAGAAACAAGCTGTAAGTACCATGTCATTTGAAACAGAGCTACCATATCAGGCAAGGTCCCAGGTTCAGATGGTTCAAAGAAGCCCTTGAGACAATCTAGCACCTACTAGAGGGCTGTGACATGCAGGCAGGGACAAAGTATACTGAGAGACACAACAAAGTAGCAGGGATCATATACAGAAACATCTGTAAAGAATATGGCTTGGACACTCACAGCTCTACATGGGAAGTACCACTGAGAGTGGTGGAGAACAACAGAGCCAAGATCCTGTGGGACTTCCACATCCAGACAGATAAACAAGTACTTGGTAATTAACCAGATAAAGTGATAATAGACAAGGAGGAGAAACCAGCAGTGGTGAAAGATGTGGTGATTGCAAGTGACAGAAACATCCGGCAGAAGGAATATGAAAAGCTGGAGAAATACTAGAGAATGAAAGAATAACTGGAAAGAATGTGGTAGGTGAAAACTAAGGTAGTCCCATAACTGACAGGAGCACTTGGGGCCATAACCCCTAAGCTGGAAGAGTGGTTTCATCAGATCCCAAGTATAACAACATGAGTCTCTGTTGCCTTAGAAATGGGAAATCTTCATTTTGCTATGTATTTTACCATTTCCTTCTTTATGATATCATTCCTTTGAACTTTGCTTAGTGGTCTGTGTCACCCTCGTGAGAAGAACATAAAAATGAACCGAACGCACTGCATATACATTGTAGATCACACCTAGATTCTAAGCATGTTGTACATTCCAGAGTGTCTGAGAGTGCAAGGCAAATATTTTTATTTGTTGTGAATTTTCCAATACTGGACAATAGAGGGTTATGACTCCATGACTGCTGGACTATATTATTTGACCACTCATAATGATTCATTGTGTGCTCTGTGATCTGATTGCACAGACAGGGGAGTGGGTGTCGGAAAATGTAACTCAGAACACGGCTGCTTATGGGGTGCTGCTCGGGGGTGGGACAGGAAATGAGCGTGGGTGTTAACCCTGTCACAAAACGTTGGCCTGGCTGTCGGGCCTCCCACAGCAGAAGCAGAACAACAGGCATTGTGAGTACTGCAAAATCCATTTGGCCCACTATGAATTCCTTCTGCTTTTAATGAACAGAAATTTAACGAGACCGAGAAAAAAAAATACACATAAGCACCTTATTACACCAGAACTTCATTATGCCATTTTATTGCTCAATCATGGTTTGGGCTTGTGACACTTTTTAACCAAAGCTGGAAGACAGGCCAGGATAAGAAAACAGTGGCATGAAATAAACTATATTTTATGTGATATATAATACACGGGTCATAATTTTGATTTTATCTTCAGTACTTTTCAGAGATTTATGTCAGAAGATTAATTACACAGCTGGTGTCAAAAAAATCCATGGAGGTAAGAAAAGCAGAGGTTTTCCCCTATTTTTTTAATATATATATAATATAAAAAGCCTGTCTTAATAATAGATAGAATAATGACAGGCAAGCAAATACACAGATAACAGGAACTGCTTGAAAAAAACTGCAAGTACAAACAAATGTACACAGAATATTATGCTGAAGGTTTCCCTGATACTCCTGGGTCAAGACAGAAGTGCACTGGGTCCAGAGTCGAATTACGCACTGACAGCTTATGTTGAACCCCAGTTGTGAATAAACAAGACTCTTTTCCTGCCCATCACTGTTAAGTACATTACAGTTGATGCATGCTAAACAGATAAAAATATGAGAAAGGGAATAAAAAGTAAAGGATGGGTGGGGAGGTGCAAGAGAGTGAGGGGAAGAATTTTACTTATGCTCAAAACTATTATGGCGCTGACCCTCCTCACATCAAAGTAATAACAACTGAGCTGGTGTCACCGAAAGCCGTGTCCCCAGCCAATATATCTACCTGGAAAGCTTCTTTTGAAAAAGGACTCATTTGATCATGTATGCAGGCGACACATGTCACAGTGGGTTATTCCCACAGTTAATTTTCTTTCATAACCTGCCATGCCAGCGGAACTTGATTATTTTGGCAGCTAGGTAAACAGCTACTGCACATTTCGAGGGTAACTTGGAATGCTGCTTTTGTCCATGATAAAAAGGGGGAGAAAATATGAGGCTTAAATTATCTTGAAAAGTAAGGAAGTTAGATAGGCAACTTACTGTCTACTCTGTACATACACAAACAATAAGTAAATGGCAAATGACCAGCTGAAGCTGAATTCTAAAGATCACTCATTTGCATAAACCACTTTACCACAGCAGGGACTATGCTAATCAATAATAAAACAAAATAAACCAAAAAGACTGCACTTAAAGGTCACAGTAAAATAAGCGGTACGCTACCTTTGGACAAGATAACTAATAAGATACCTGCCTCCTGTATGAGTAAGGATTTAAAATTGTATACAATGATTTGAATAAAAGTACCTGTGGAACAAGTAAAATAAATTAATGCATTTGCTTCATAGCTGAAAGTTAGTAACATATTAATAATAAGAAATAAGGTAAATAAAAATGACACCCTGTTTGTGTAGACATTTATTTTTCAGTATTTCTAAACAGTTATGTGATTGCTACTGGTTGCTGTTACAGACTGAATGGAGTTTTCCAGAATAGGGCTTAAACATAGTAGTATAGCTCATTTTTTTGCTGAAATAGTGCTTTACTATACAAATATAATGGCAGAGCTGCCTCTTTGGTCGGTGCTCTTATGAAACAGTGATGAAAGGCAATGGCTGCATTTGCACACACGTTAAGAAATTATCTGCAGAAAGGGTCATGCAAGTGTAAGTATGGAATATTCTTAAACTGGTTCATCATCATGGTGCCACATACTGCCAGTAACATTTTTTAACCCAACATTTGGTATATTTTGGTAATTCGGCCTTGCTGGCTCAAGGACATGTGAAAACTGCCTTGGCTAGAGCTGATTCAGAATGAGGGGGTTGTATAGTAGGACTCTCCAAACTCAAAATGCTATCAGATTTGTGCATTACAGATTTTTCACCCCTTTTAATGAAAAGGCTGCAGGCCTGAAAATAATCATAATGAACAATTCAAAAAGAACAATAATGAAGCTTTTATATTCGCTTGCAAAAAGATGGTAATAATCAAGATAATTATGGCACATTTCTTCGGGTCATCCCTCATTAAGATGAGAGACACTTGCTGTGAAATGGTTTCGGTGTTAATTTGGTGTCCTTGCTGTAAGAACAAAGTCCTCCTCGGGTCAAGTTTCAGCAGAGGACAATCAAACCAGAGTGCAGAGTCTAACCATCCCTGTAGGCAGTTGACATCAGGAGTTTGACTGAAGAAAGGAATTATGGGGGAGGGCTGTGGGGAGGAGGGAGGGGGGTCAATGGGAACAGCGCAGAATTCCATGGTCCATTAGCAGAACACACAGCCTCCGAGGCCTGGAAGATCTTGTTTTCTTTGTGAAATATAATCTTCTCAATTTCAGAACAAGCTATGCAGTTAAAAGATTAGTGAAAACAAACAGTGGGGGAAAAAATACATCTGCACATAGAATAAAATGTTATTAAAAATAATAAAAATAAAGATTTGTATGTAACCGAGTGTTTGTCATTGAAAATTGTTGAAATGAATTTGTGCTTATAAAATCATAGCACCATATATATTTTAAATTAAAGTTTTGAATCACCAATAACATCGATGCGGCTTTTTTCTACTAATAATACATAGCAGTAACAATAATATTGTAGTCACTTTTTACTTGGTGAGAAAGCTCCAATTTCAATTTTTCATTATTTAATTGACTTAATATCAAATAATAAATCAGTAATGATGGTAAAACATGCAAACAAACTACAGCACCCCAACAGTTCTTCATTCAGAGACCAGGCTTTTTAATTGAAAAAAAAAAAACACAAACTTTAGAGGGAATAAATGAAAAACAGAAAAAGAGGGGCTGTTGTATATACGGGAAAATCGAAAAGGCGTGACAATTTCATTGCTGGAAGTGTTGTGGAAAAAAGAAAGAAAGTGGAGCTAAACTGACCTCTGTCAACGGTTGGGCAGGATTTCAAGACGAACCCGGGGGACCAGAGATATTTCTGACCCCACCATTAATCTCTGCTTTGCGAACATGTGGACAGAAACATCACTCTCCATTCTACTGATGCAATGAAAGCACTTCCTAATAATAAACTGCTGGGAGAAGGAGGAAAAATGCATTAGCAGCAGGCCACAGACTTGCCGGACCCTTGGTTCGAGAACCTTTGACCAAAGAATTATGCAACATTATGTTAAAGTTGCACAAGGGCCTCGGCATGGCGCAGAACTGTGCCTTTCAGGGAATTAACCCTGATGCACCCAGAGCAGCGGGCACATTTTATTATATCTCAGAACTAATGTCTTACACCAGCACCCAGGTGTTGGTCTTTAACATTAAAAATAAACATTAAAAATAAATTTAGTAGGTTCTTACATTTCTCTGGGGCTGGTAATAGGCCGTTGGCTGTTACATTAATGCATTTCTAATTGTCAAAGTTTTGTTTATGTCCCAGAGAAATTTTATCAGAAATGGAAGGCGCACACAGCAGTTCACGCTATAAACACATTCTCAATGGTACTATTGGGATATTTAGAATTTATGTGGCAGGTTCACCCATTATTAATATGCATTATAATGTGTGTTTTTTAATTAACGGTACACTTCTTTTGGAAACCGGGAGGGAGTGTTGAAAGTTTATTCAACAAAAAGTAACCCACAGTTTATGTAGTTTCCCTCTGGCCTTCATGATCTTACCCCGAACACTGTAAGAAATTATTGCAGCACTTTGTTAATGGTTATAGTTACATGATGTAAGCATGGAGTCACTGGCAAAATTAATTTTTCCATTCAAACACGCACAATGTATTTTGAGCAGTATGCATACTGGAAAAAGGGCCTTGAGGTTAAGAGGCAACAAACTGGTTTCAGATGTGAATTTAATAATGAGCACCCTTATATTTGATTTAACTCAAAGGTGTATATACATGTGTGAGAGTCAAATTAAATGTCAGGAAAAAATCTGCAGAGTGGAAGAAATGTATAATAAACTGGAACATACAGTTTTAGTTTGGGTCAAGGTCTGAGCTGGGAACACTGGGCCCCATTAAGAAAAATGTGTGGTTTTTTGATAGTGGCCCATTCTTGGGCTAAATTTGAAAATCCTGCTTTGGTGGAAGTGGATCTGTATCACCTGATGAAGGGAAAAGTAATTTGTTGTGGAGTTTCCTCTTGGCAGGCGCTGGGTCTTTGAGTGGCTCTGGAAACAATGCAGAGTCCATGTTATGGAAGGGGCCCGGAGGGGGCCAGAAAATGGAGAAGAAGGAGGACAGCTAGTGGGGGAGACAGCCTTGTCCACCCCCATCATACTGTACCTCCTCCAACCTCCCATCCTCTAACTACCCCCTGCGGCCTCCCCCAGCCTGGTCTGCCCCTTTCTGATCCACTATTCTTAATGGATCCTAACAAAGCAGCCAGTAGCTAAACGAGGAGCGGCAAGGCTGCTCAGGACGAATGCCAGATCTGTAGCCACCTTCCCTCTACCTCTCTGAGTCTCAGGCCTACTTAATTATGATTAATTGCTGCCTGGATAATCGGATACAGCTTCAAAAGGTTGGGGATGACAGCCCAAGGACACTGGGAGAAGCAGGCAAGGTACGTATTCATTAGCAAAGAAGCTAGTTCTCCCAACTGAAGCCAGTCACCTTTCTTACTTTAACAATTCTCAAAAAGGAATTAATACAAACATTATATGGCTGGGGGCACCAGGGAATTTTCCTCAGTGCTGCGTCTTTGGACGCTGTCAGTTTCCCAGCTTCCCTGTCAATAATGGCAACGTTAAGGGTGCCCTTTTCCTTGAATGACAGCAGCTTCGAGTTTCTGGTGCCGTCTGCGCTCGCTGGGTGGCAGGCCATGATGAGAAACTAAAATAAAAAAAAGCAGTTGAAAGACTCCACTCTTGACTTGGCTGGTCCAGAATTAATAGACTTTAGATCTACCCTGCAAACACTTTATTTCCTTTGCTCATTTTAACACTCCCTGGAAAAAGGGCATGAGATTTTTTGACTTGCCAGTGTTTTCCCCATATTTAAATCTCTTTTTTTCGGTCAAGGCATGGATCAGGCTCTGCCATTTCTAGCTCCACAGAAGTTTTGGGCTCTGTTCGACTTCTTTTATTACCGTGAGGCAAATCCCCAGGCTCTAGATGCCAGCATTTCACGTTCCTTGGCCTGCTTCCCAATATTGTCTCCTTCGTTGCATTCCGCAGTGCTTTTCAACCAGTTAATGTTTGTGCCGGGAGGTCTGCAGCCCCGACAATCAAATGCTTTGAAAGAATTACATTCAAGCAGCCAACATCCATCTTTAGAATTATACTATGCTGCCATTCTTTTCCTGAACACATATAAAAGGACAAGTTAACAGGAGGCTGATCCAGAGGAAAAAAGTGAATTTTAAGCACATCTGTTTTACAAATAAATAGTGCAATCAGAGGGCAGGATTTTAGGCCAGCTTAAGTACATGTGCAGTAAGAAAGATAACAGAGGGCAGTCTTCAGATTTTCAGTCATGAGCAGTCCATGAGTTGCAGGTCAGCCTAAAATTCTGTGCTGTTTTAGTTTTATATATAAAGCGTGTGTTTGTTTGAGGGAATGTGACTGCTCAGCAATGGACAGCATTCTGTTCAGGGTGTACTCTTTCTCATCTGTCCTATGCTTCTGGGATTGGCTCCGGACCAACGCAGCCTTGAATGAGAATAAAGTGTTCACCAGTAATGGATGGATAGATGAATATGTTGATAAAACTGAGCAACGTATGTCTATGTCTTATGCCCCATTATTTAAGAGTTGAAATGGAAATCATTATACTGTAACGAATGCATTCCACAGACAACAGCTACTGCAAATACCCCTGTAGCAAAGTTGAAGAGCCATGTTCCCTGCTAGAAAAACAGCTCTGAAAGCTTTTCTACAGCTGCATTCATGTTGGAGTGAGAAGTCTTCACCGTGACCGCTCTGCTGCCTCACAAGTCAAAGAAAATAGAAGTTCATCCTAAACTGCAAAGACCTTCATCTTTTCGAAGAAATAAAATTTGTGAAAAGGCAAACATTAGGTATTATAAAAAAACCATTGCAATATGCTCAGTATCAGTTTGGGTGGATGGTGAAAGCAAACAAAGTGATTTCATAGTTGTTTCAATGAAACAGGGGGATAAAACTACAGCACTTTTGCAAAATATTATTAATTATGTCAGTCTGTTTTTTTTAAGAAAAAAAAAATTATTTTACGAGTTGGTACCCTACTTGGCACCTTATGCTTTCGAGATAGGGTCTGGACCACAATACCTCGGTATCAGTTATATGTGGTTATTGATAATGCTTTACTTTATGGAATTCATTATTTTAATGCATAATGTAATGGTGGAGGGAGGAGTCTTTTGCAGCGTTTTCCTCACATTTCAGAAGAATACATGACAGAGAAGAGTACAGAAAGAGACCATGACTGAAAATATTGTTGTTAATGACTGAAACTCTTAAACCAGTATAGAAGTATAGTTTGGATTTTTCACATTTTTAAGGAGTGCACTAGAAAATGCTTGTTTGCAAATAAATTATTGTAAATCTACACTTTCTTGAATTTCAAACTATACATGACCAATAAATTATGCCTAGAGGTCACTTTCCCTCTAGAAAAATGTGCTTTTTTTGCTCATTGTTTGAGGTGATGAGTATAGCCAGCATGGAAGCACTTCTACAGCTCACAGGTTCATCTACATGTGTGTGACTCACAAAGTGAACAGAAAAAAACAACTTTTTGTAAAGAGCATATCACGGGGATGAAGAGCTCGCGTCCTGGCACTTCTGCAGAGACCCTTCTCCATGTCTCATGAGTGTTAAGCAGCAGAGCTTGGAGACAGGCAGTCCATTAGTCTACTAGGCGTGCGTGTAGCTAATATATGTAATTGCCATTTCTACTTCGTTAAACTTGGGGTGAGAGGCTCTGAATTCCATGCACAGAAAAAAATGTATAATTCAGTCCTGTTAATGGATTATGTGAAAGGGAATAATTTTATTTATACATGTCGTGAAATGTCCGTTGAAATGTCAACCAAAAAATCTCTGCTGCCACTTTGCATATAAAATATTCACCATTGGACACTAATGCAATTCTGGATCATTTTACTTTTGACATCGGGTGAAGAAATAATTTAGTGCTCCAATACTAACCAACATTTTACCTTGTCTGGTACATTAAACACATGATATGGTTAATTACTTTGACTTGAGCTTCACTATGAAAAGTAAAAAAAGTATGACAAAAGTTTCAAATAAGTAAGTGTGAAAAACTGAGGGAAATTTAGTACAATGTATGATATTTAGGACTTTAGAATAAAAACTAAATTGCTTGGATTGCATCAGTATTTTATATAACGGATGAAAATTTAATTTAGTTGCTTAACAGACACTTTTTTCTTACAGAACTTCTGGTTTTGTCTTTTATACAGTTTATTTTTTTACATAGTTTTTTTAACAATTAGCTGAAATGTCATTTTCCTGCGTTTCAGGAACCCTTTCATCACTAGCACCTTAACCACTATACTACCTGCTGTGTTCTGGTTAGCAAAGTGTAAAAAGATAAGTTATAGCATTTAATGTACTATAAAAAAAGAAAATAAAAAAGCAAAAAAAACACATTTACACTTTATGGTTGTTTAAACATGATGCGGAGAACGATTACTGTACATTTGCATAGATTTTCTTTGCTGCTAAAATGTGACTGAAAGGTATTCAGAAGAACTCCTGCTTTAACTTTGCTCTTTGATGGCATTTATCATAAGTAAGTCGGAAGTTTAACACCCTCATGCAAGTTGTTTCATCAATGCAGAGAGGGAAGCGCAATAAATACTGTGAAGCATCGAGGGATGAACTGATTCATTATTCAGCATGCAGAGAGATGGGCACAGTCAGGCCACATAAAATAAACTATTTGTACAGCCCACAATCAATATAGCATGATTTGTCTCTGTGTGGGTGACAGATGCTGTCACTTTTCACTCATTCAGTAGCAAATAACCTTCCTCTTCCTTTTAATGACATACAACTCAGAAAAGTGTGTGACGGTGTGTGTGTGTGTGTGTGTGCGCGCGTGTGTGTGTGTGAGGTCATTCCTTCAAAGAAGCATTTGCAAAGGAGATTCATTTGGTTAAAAGGAGCTCCAAATGTGTCAATTTGATCCAAATGAGAGGTGCAGTAAACCCATGTTTGATGTTCATGTGCAATAAATCTTTAACATTTGTCTGTAAAGTATTAGGGTGCGTGCGGGGAGGGTGCACTGTCTGAAAGGTTCACACTTCCAGCTGGAACCCTCTTGTAATCCTTAGTTGACATTTATCATATGGAAACAGAAAGGGGATTTGGAGATCACAGTTATTTAACTCTGCTATCTGCTCTTTTCAAACTCAACTCAAGAGTAATGTTGTAAAAAAAATGTTTGATAATGCTGAGGATACATGACCACAGTTAGAGCTGTTATCACAAGCTGAAAGAGGGTAATATCTTGTAATGGTCCATTTTTAAAATTAAAATTGATGGATTACATGGATTTTAGATGCTTCAGTGACAGGCAGAGTTGAGACCTCAGTAAAGCAAATCACTAAATTTGCCAGCATAAAATTGATTTAGTGCTTTGAGAAAAACACAAATTACAGCATATTAACAGCATACATATGACTGGGCAGCACAGTTACAAAAAATAATTTTTATTCATGAGACAATTAAATTCTTTCCATAAGTTTCACAAGTTATTTTAGTAATTAGCACTGAAATGCAGACAACATTGAATTACAAGTGTACAGTATAATGTTAAAAAGACAATCTTTATCATATATGCCAATCAAAAATCAGCTTCTCCTTCTTTATTGCATGTCATTATGAGTGCATGTAAAGACGCATGGATGAAATTTAATTTGACAACTGCATCTTCGTCTTTCTGAGCATGTGTATATATTAGGTTTAATATCTGTGTCTAATATTGCCTCTGAGCTATCATAATGAAATCCACAGAGATAGATCAAGAAACTAAATTAACTTGTGAAACATGTTATTTGTTAATATTAATCTCCTCCTGGCGAATTAGAACCTGACCTTTCACAATACTTTGACATGATTTGTTTCCTGCCACTTCAGAGAAGGTAATGACAGTTTTATAATAATTTCCCTAATCTTCCATCAGAGGCAAATGACAAACTGTCTTATCTTTCCTCAGGTTCTTACACCTTTACAAATACTGATGAAGGATAACACCAACATCTAAATATATTCAAAAGTTCTACCCAGTTAAATGAATTTTGCTACTGCACTACAACTGATTTAAGTTTAGCTAAAAATTAAAAATTAGAACATTGTTACAACATATGTCTCAAGGCCTCACTCACTCACTCACTCACTCACTTCCTCGGTCACCTGTTCACTCAATCACTATCTTACTTATTTATTTACTTTTGTTAACTGTTTGTCCATGTAAGGGCTGTAGCAGTCGGACCCTAGTCAGGAACAACTGTTTGCAGGGAGGATGAACTCAGGATGGGATTGCATTTCTGGGGTTATGCAGTATGGTGTCATGTATTGAACGGCCATAAAAAGACTTTCAAGTGTAATTTTTCCAACATACTAACATACTACATCAAATTTTTGCTGGCCTTCATTGCTTATTGCTTTCATTGCTGATTGAAAAACATAGCACGTTTAAAATAAATTTTAATTAATTGTAAAAATTCTAATTTTTTTCATAAATTGACTGCATCTTGCAGAAGTTCAGCAAATGTCCTGCTTGGGAAATAAGTGGCTGTTTGGCGGTGCATAATTATTATTATGAGAAAACAAAGATAAAAATTAATAAATTAAATATCACAAACCTATATTATCTTTAAAGTAGCTGTATTCAATATATTAGCATTGTTAATGCTGTCACACAGGCAGAATGATATGCATCCTAGTTGTTTCCGCTGGAAGGGAAAAAGTAATTAAAAGCATATATATCACCAAATGTGTGTAACACTGAGTGCGTGCCATGTATAATTTCATATTCATTTTTACATTTTCACTTCGTACAGAGTTTGCAGTTTATTTTCATCTGTGCACATATTACAACTGCTGTATCCAATTGGCATAATGATGATGATGATGATATTGATGATGTTTTTCAGTCTCTGATTCACACCCCCCCAGCATCACTCCTTCTCACCAGTTTGGCTCTTTGCTGCAAGTCTGAAGCAGAAGTCTGAAAGACACTGAGTGGTTTTTTTAGGCATCTGATGAACTTGACTATGTAAAACTGTGTGCTAAAACTGAAGTCTGTGGCTTGAAAAACAAAGCTGTGCATGAAGAACAAACAGACAAACAGCTGGGCCTGGGCACCTGCATTTGACACACTTAACCCAAAACTTGACTAAAAACACAAGCGATGGAGGTAAAACGTTAGCACTACGATTTACTCAGGTATGTTCTGATTATGTATGAAAGGTAGCTGCATACTCCTCTATAAAGTTTAAAATAACAGTTTACTTTAGCTTACCTGTTCAAATATTACGGTTTTTCTCACATGCAACCAAAGTCGACCAGATGTGATTACAGGTTACAGGTGGGGCAGCAATGAATCACAAAATAACTGGGATATAAGGAGCGAGACTGTTCCCACAGGCCTCTGCACAGGAGAGAAGCCTGTGCCAAAAAGTAAGGCTATTCTGTCATATGTCCTTTCATTTAATGTGCCAATATATTTAAAAATTGAAGCCCTCTTTTAAGAAAACACTCTGGAGTGAGGAGAAATGTATTCCTTCTGCCTTAAAGGTGTGCAATAAATCTTGTGGCTGAAAGTATGAATGGAACATGGTCTCAAATTAAGATGGCAGCGTTTACGAAAAAGGCCAATAACAATCCCCCCAAGTTGTTCAATTCCTTTCAATGCCATTTTTCTGACTGTGTTACTACTACACACTGTGCACACTTGCTAAAATAATCTACTGCTCAACTCTCAGGTTCAACATAGGTTTAGGGAATTGAGCGAACCCTGCATGAAGTTGATGTCTGTAGTTTCTGGAAAATTGCAACTGTTCGCTACCAGCTGTATGGAAGGAGCTACAGTTCAACCCACAGTGAGACGGTTGATGGTGTAAATGGTCCAAAGACAAATTCCAAGTATTAATTGTAAATCATATGACAATGTGACACATCTGAGGCCAGGAGTTAGTGGAAGCTCATGTAATTCCAATAGTGTGATTTCAAATATGCTAGCTTGGTTTTAGCTATCTCTGCTTGGACAAACTCAGATGAACCCTGGGACTGCTGCAGCATCCCATGGACTTTATAAATAAGGCAGTGTGTAGCCTGAGTGGTGCTGCTTTTTGTAAAGTGACACTTAAACACAAATCAATGTCACGTTCAAATTGGCATCTATAAACATGCCTGACATATGTTCCGTGTGCTGAGACACTTGTAAACAAAGGAATAAACAAGCTTCAAGAGTGTTTGAAAAGCAGCTTAAGATGGGGGCGCCTTTTTTTTCTGGAGGCCTCATTGTCTGCTGGAGAGGAAAAAATCCCTTCCATGCAAAGTGTTTTCAGCATACAGCATTAACATAATTTTTTCGACTTGGGTTCTCTCAGGAGCTGCTGATGAAGGCTCTACCCTTAATTTTAATTGCATGGACTGCATTCTTAATTAAAAACTGTACAAATGGATTTTATGCCATGCCAAATTAAATCCAAATTCATTAGATATAAACCCCTTTTAAAAATTGATGCAAATATGTGAATTTTTTAAAGGTTACAGTCCCCATTTTCATCGAGCAAGTGGCTATGCAGGGAAAAATGCATGTTCTTTTTGTAAATGAATAATCCAGTCAATATAAAATATTAAGTCATTGTTATATACAGCTTTCATCCTTGTGTGTGTTTATCAGAGAGGATTATAGAATATTTTCTATTGTGCACTGAATATAACAAAGCTGAACCCTATAAATGAAGCTCAGTATTAGAGGCATTCAAAAATTTTATGGTCAGGGAATAGTTAATCTTTAGCTTTTTGGGGTAAGGATCAGCATTTTTGAAAACGGTCTTATGGTTTTCTTCTAAATGATATATAATATCCAAAAACTACTTTCAAGTACTCCAAGTTGCAGAAGAGAAAAGGGCTTTAAAAATAGTATTAGTTTGGGATCACATGAGTAGAACAGCATGGTGGAAGCCGTAACTCATAGTCAGAAGTATAACAGAAATACGGATCCCTCTTTAAGCATGTGTACCAACGTTAATAGTGACTTTTTCCCACGACACACTTAAATAACATTGCTGTCCATTCCTGATGATATTTCCCATCCATACACTTGCTGCGATGTTCTCATTATTCTAATTATTGTACATTTTTTATGGTTCTGAAGGCGAAAGCTGTCACTTTTTTGCAAGACCCTCAGAACTGACTTAGCCAGAGGACTGATTTATTGATGGCCCCTTGCCTCTACTGTAGCTGCCTCCCCGCCTCCACGCTACCCATAATGAATAGAGCAGATGTTTGACATGGCGGCCACCTCTTCATAAGTTCACTCTTCACGAAGGGTTTTTACAAGAGCTCAGTCTTAGTAGCTCCCATTCTGCACAGGAAGTGAAGGTCACGGTGAAACACGAGTCCTGGGCAGTGAGTTGGGCCCATGTGCACCACAGCTGGCTCTGGGCTGCCTTCGTGCCAGGCCTGCAGCACTTATGGAAAACTCATATTACATTTCTGTTCTGTCTCATTCTCTCCTCCCCCCAGGTCGCCCTCTCGAAGGCAATGGCCCAAATTCGTCGAGGTTGACCGCTAATACAGCAGCTGCAGCTAGTGAAAACTTTACTTTGAATGTGCTCGTTTGTTAATTGTGAGGCTTTTTTGTGAATGATTTGAATAAGTGGTGTAAGACCACTTGCAGGTAATATGATAATCTATTGCTGTCATAATGCCTGTGTTGGAGAACATATGTGGTCCACTGAAATAAAAATAAAATTAAAAACAAAATAAATAATAAAAACATAATTGTAATTTATCTAATTAACTTAAGTAAATTCTTAAAGTAAATTCTTAATATTTTCAAATTAGTATTATGAAAAAACTAGATGTTAGGACATTTTTTTAACAATTAAATAAAATGCCTTCAAGACAGAGATTAGAACTTTGTTCTAATTTTGGAGTCAAAAGTGAGATAAAGCAAAAACTCGGTACATGTTATGATAGTTAAAAAGTTTTGCAGGAAATAACTGGTGTCGTATTAAGTATCCTTTCTGTTATACAAAACATCTTTCAGACAAGTTGATTGGATACCAGAAGCATTTGGTAAGTCTATACATTCAACAGGGAATGCCAGTTACCGACTTAAACCTGAACATGTTACCTCTACTGTACACATTTCACATTATGGATTGGGGCTGACACTGTTTGTTTTACTGTTTTTATGCATTTCCATCTAATTGTTATTACCAAGCTTTCAGCACTAGCTGTTCAATTTAGGAGTTTGCCTACACTTTTCAAACATGTCAAAGGCACTTTCAACTTCCTTTCCTTTGGGATCTATTCAAGGAACCGCCTTTCCAGGATTTTTAGGAGCCCTGTGGGTTTCTGTGTCTTGTGTGCCGATGCACTGCTCAACAGTTGCCTTCATTTGGAACAAAGAAGCAGGAATGCAGAAAATCCTTCACTTCTGCTTTAATAGTGTTTTCTTTTTCAATAAAAAAGTGAATTATCAGACATTAGCCCTGAACCCTGCAACACCAAAACAGTATTTGAAATACGTAAAGCATCTGTAAACCTTAAAAAAAAAAAAAATCTTGAAAGCTTAAAAATCTTAAAAAACATTTTTGGAATTGTGCTAAATTTTTATTTTTTAGATGAAAAAATCTGTAAAAGGCCTAAATTTCCATGAAGGATGAGGTTTCCTGAAACATCCAGTTATAAACAAGCAAATGAGAATACTATATGGTCCAGCTTAGCCATACTTATATATGCAGGAGCTATTTTTATTTTGACTTCCCAGCATCCTGTTGAAGCCCGCATGGCTAATTTGCATGGGATCATTTGCATCACACAGATGCCTTTTTCCAAAACCTATCTTCATGGCATCAAATCCCACACCATTGCTGATTTTGCTGAGAACCCCACACCCCACCAAAGTGTTACACTTAGGAAGGTATTATTTGCTATTTTGGTTTCTCAGACAATTTCAGCTCATCTTCCATCCTCCCTTTTTCTATAATGTTCACACTGAGCTCATTTCCCTTGGAAGTCTCATCGAAACAAGATGCTGAATGTTGTCAGCTTCATGTGGTCTGTAGAGAATATCAGTGAGAAGGTAAACACACACACACACACACACACACACACACACACACACACACTCGTGAAAGTGTTCTCATCCCTTAGAACGCCTGCTTGTTTCACACAGAAAAGGAGCTTCTGTTCGATCCGTCGGCCCGGAGACAGATTTGGGTCTGTGCTCGGCACCTGAGGAGCCCCGAGGTGTCAAGAGACCGCGGCAGAAGCCACACTCATTTGTGCAGCATCTGTAACGCGCAGACAAAATTATTAATAACCCCACGCGCTGATCTGCCACAGCGTTTGATGAAGTGGAGCGCCTGGCGCTGTGCCTCCAATGTAGGCCAGCAGGTAGGCCCTGCCACTGAGACGTTGGCAGCACAAGGTTGGGGGGAAGGAAATCCAGGTCAGGTCTGGGGGTGCTTAACATACAGCTACGTTTGGAGAGCTTCTGCACCATGACGGGAGAATTCCCGTGGAAATCTCCTACTTTAAGCACCTGAAATGCTCACTGCCTTTTATTATTTTTTATTTTTGTCTTTTTACATAATGGAATTTGACCAGTATTTTTTATGTGAATCCCTATTTTACGATAGATTTTTGATTCATTAATTACACAAAGGGTATCACATTTCGAGAGGAATAGATTACAGACTTTCTGACAGAAAGATGGCACCTTATTTTAGAGCATACTGCAGAAAAAAAGTGACTATACTGGATAATATCCAAAAAACATCAGAAAAGTTTTTCAGAACGTGACATTTTGAAAGGATACTTGGTGATACTGTGTGAAATGGTAATGGTATTTCTCTTATCCTGTCACAAAGCATGTGTAGAGTTATGTAAACAGAGGTATAACCACAAACAGCTTTGCGCCGTAACAGCACAGTGAGCCTGTGATTGGCTGCTTTGCGTCAAGTCCCCGGGTGATTGGCTGTCTGTCCCTGTGGGAGAAAGACAGACGGAGGTTTGCTAAGGAGCCCTCGGGAGCAACTTTGCTTGGTAAAGACAGAACAACTTTGTGCCAGAAAATGCCTGCAGGGTTTATTTGTAGGTATTCAGCACAGAGGGAAGGGAAACCATCAGAAATATCCTAACTTCCTCAGTGCAATCTCCCTCTCAGCATAAAATAATAGATTTTAAGAATTGGCATGATCTTGAGCAGATGGTTTTGATGATCTATGTTAACCTCACGGTATGTATACTATAAGTTGAAATAACATATTGCATGTATGTTGTGGATAGACGAAAGGGAACTACTTTAATAACTGACCATTTGAAATGCTATAGGTTCTATTTTAACAGTTGCAGAAGTTACGGTACTGTCAGCATTGCAAAACTTTTTATGTTTGTCAAAGAGAAATATGCTGGTTTATACCAACAAATTTGTACCTTTTTTATAGATGTGTGGCCTGGTCTCAACTTCCTAACATGTCAACTGATAACACTTTTGGAACAGATCACTGATGTCAAATAGCCCTCTAAAATATGGTATTGGGATCAGGTGGCGTAGTGGTTAGGGTTGTTATGTTACATGCTGTTAGACTTTAATACCAATCCCCCTCTTCCCCTGACACTGTAAATTGCTATAGAAAAAAGCATTTCTTAAATAAAGGTAAGTGTTACAATTTATTTTTATTTCCTCATGATAGCAATGGCTTTGGATTGGCTGATAAATAATGAACCATACAGCAGAAGAAAAGAACAGAGGAACTGAATTAAATCTTTGTTTCGTACTTCAAGTTTCTGGTGGGGAAAAAGAGGATAGCAAATATTTTGCATTTCACATTGTGAACAAATATCATACCAACTAATACTTTGTACTCTGTACCATTATACAGTTTTTTGTCCAAAACAGTTTTGTAACATTATATCATTATGCAATGTTATGAGGAGCAGTAATGAATCTTCACAACCCATCCAGGAAAAACACACTTTAATGGTATATCATAAAAGAATGTTTGGTACATCCAGCACCCCTTTCTAACTGTTAGATCAGAGCACTGTGCCTGTGTCTGTAATTGTAAGTGAAAAGGGGTGTGTTGCTGAACTGATTAAAATACAACAGTGTACAATAGTTTAAAATAAGGGACTACTTACTTTACGACAATTTGAGATACTGACAATTTATAGAACATTTATGTGGCAGCCTTCATCAGTCGCAACAAATAATTCTCTTTTTACAACATCTACTCAAATGGGCTCTATTATGGACAGGTCAGAAACAGGTGGACAATTGATTTTTACCTTTCCCCTGTCATGTGTGTTTATACTGTGACCGTTATTTTACAATGGTTGAGATACTCTGGGTCCTCAGAGAACAATATCATTACATCTTCTCCACCAATTTACTTACCTTTCATTTCTGACATGAAATCAATTTGTTTCAGGGACAACTGCATTGTTTCCTTTCTATTGCTCCTATTCTTCTCTTACAAATAATACAGCTTTTTGCAAGAAACAAGGTATGAACACAACTCCAGGTGGGGTTTCTCCTTCATTGAAGAAATATGCTGGATCAACACAAAGTTTGTCTCCATTGACCTTGGATGCTGAAATACTCTGTAAGTTTGACAGCCCTAAACAGATCAAACACAATATGAGAAATGTACCTTCTTTGTCAGAGGACTGTATTGGCAACGGATGACACTGGAATCACATTAGAATATGAATGGGGTAAGAATAAGTATGTAGAAAAAACTTAACTTGCTTTTATTTTAGCCTGAAATGAGAACCAAACAGAGTTACTCAACTTCCAAATTTGTATTCTCCTTAGACATCTGAAAGATCTACTTACAAAGTTATTGTTCTGAATATAAAGTAGAAGCTGGTCACACAGATGAGGTATAATAAAACAACCACAGCAATAGATCACTGTACAGTGTAAGTTAAATGAAATCAAGTTTGTATAATAATGAGTTTGAAGTGGTTTGTATATTTATAAATTGTTATAAAGTGGTATAATCTCAAATGTTTTAGCAAGGGACATATTGTAGTTATTTATACATTTATACAGTTTTTACTGTATCAATTCTAGGTACTGATACCTAGAGCAGGGAGCAAACTCAAGCCCTCTAAACACTTTTGCTCTATAGGACTACTAGGCTCATGGCTATGGGATGCACACAATTGCAATACTTGGGGAAAAATTATTAGATAAAATATTTCATCAATAATTTATTTGATAACATGCAATATTTACTCCCTCAACAATAATTCTATTCACTTCCAAAAGGATCTCAGTAATTAGTCTTAAGAAGAAAGACTGGTAACTGCTGTATAGAAGAAAGAGAAAGTAAAAGCTATTCTTCTACTTCAGAGAAGCATTGGTGTCTTTTGTGGCTTTAGGCGCACAAGGAAGGAGTCAAAAAAGTGATGAATGGAACACTTTAATTGAAAATGTGTTTACATGAATTATACCCTCACCCTCTTTAGCCTCTGCTTCAGAGGAGCATTCCAGAGTGATGGATTTAGACAATCTGCATGTCTGCTGTTATCATTCAGACCCCTCGCATGACTTCCTGCGGTTAAGCCCATTCCGCTAAAAGACAACATTTGCCCCTTCCAGCAATTTTGTGCTTCGTCATCTCACAGGCCCATCCATTACCCCCAGACAAACCAGAGGAACCGTTAAGGCAGAAGAGGGAGTCATCGCATCACTGTTGCGAGATAAATACTTAATTTTGCCTTGACTGTAATCGTCCTGGAGCTTATGATTAGTGTCTTCGCTGGGTGAATGAATCACAGCAAAATCAGACAAGGGTAAGAAGAGACACTTTGCAAAGAGGCAAGAAAGTGGGGCAAGTTTTTTTGATGAATGAACGATTAGAATGGCAGTACCCTTCTGTATTGATAAAATGTAGCTATTAATAGCTGTTGATAATATTTCACTAATGTGAGTTTGGGGCACTAATGATGACATCTGCACATATTATGAAACACAAACACAACAACCACAACTTAATATAAAGCAAAGTGCCTTGATCAATATATAGAGATTTATTTTAGTAAATATTGCATGCATAGTTGATTTGTGCTCTGAGAATTTAAATGTACATAAAAATATATGCCACTATTATGGGCAAATACAAATTATCTAACATATTTTCAATTTTTTTAGTGTGTCCTACATGCCTAAAAATGCATGATCTGTTATTAATTCCATTCACGGGAAATGAAAATATAAACAAGCAAATAAATAAATGAAATTCCCACATTTAACAAACAACATTTAATGGTACTGTATACGAGTCCCTGTGCACATTCTTGCCACATGAACTGCCCTCAGATAAAGCCAAACACGCATACAAGTAGTTAGAAAATTCCTCAGAAATGACAGTATTCTTTGAGTTATGGCTGACCTAACTCCTGCAGGGTATGGTTGCTTTTAAAAACAGCATGTATTTCAATATACTTTATTAGAAGTCTGCCTGGAAATGCAGTTTGCCTTGCAGTGATCCTCAGGAAAGTTCACACAGGTTGTTACAGAGGCTGCCAAACATGGTGGTTTTGGTTTTGTCCATTTTGGATAGATTTTCACCACTTGGACAAAGCCGTGTGGATCGAACCAGCTAACTGCGGCTGTGAGGAATCATACTGTATTCCAAAAAACAGAGAACCTGCTAATGCAAATCCCATACTGTATCCCTCTGTACTGATTTCCAGAACTAAGCCTAAACCTGTGGTAACTAAATCCTTCCAAGAAAAACTTTGCATTAGCAAAGAAGGCATTTATTTATACATTATCATTACAATTTAATTCATATTTATTCTAATATCATGGGATTTCTGTGTGCTTTTGGTATTCAGTGCCATTTTTTACCATCTTTGCTAGTTTGCCTATTTGGACATAGTTTTGTGGTTTCATTGCAAGTGTTCCACATTCATCCTTATTCATTTTCAGTTTTAGCATTAAAATAACACCCCTGCGCCTTCTTCACTTTTGTGAGATGACCACCAACAAGTGCTAAGAACCTTCACCTTCTTCTTCCAGACCTGCAATTGCCGAAATGAATCAGTAAGTTTAGCAGAATATGAGTACACAGTCAAGATATATTATTGCAGTCTTCACTCTTAAAAAAGTTAAAAGAGAAATTGAGTTTCACTATTAAAATTAATTCTACATGTTCATATAATGTTTGTTTAATAAACTACATAATGTATTAAAATGCATGATGTGATATTCTGGAAGAGTGAAGTGTCTGGAAATGTTTACCCATAAACATGGACAAAATGAAACACACCGAAATAAATATCAGTTGCATCCTTTACTGAAGAAACCGTCCCCGTACTTTTTGAAGAGAACCTTGAATATGTCCTAAATTGCCTTGCAAATTTTGCACAGCAACTTGTTTTTAAAATGTACCGCAGATCATCAGACAGTACCACCTAGCCCTCAGAGTGGTAGGACGATGGGAAGCTGGCGTGGTCTGCTTGGATTTACTGGTGGGAGAGCTGCTAGTGCACCATCACAGATAAAGATCAGCCTCCTGATTTGAATTCCAGATCTCTGGACTTGACCATGCTGACAGGCATTTGTGGGGGTGACATTTACCAGTGATATAGCATTATATCATCTTAAACCCCTGAGAGCAGGTGGAGAAAGGGGAAACACACATCAAAATGTAGATTATAAGAGCAGAAAGAAGCTGGGACCTTTATCAGGAACCAGAGAATATTAAAATATTTGTATGGGCTGTATATTAAGAGCTACGGCTCAAAACTAAATTTTTAGTTAACTGTGTTGTTGTCAATACACACACACCTTCTATTTACATAGATGGATGGTCTTTGACACTTCGTGTGTTCGCAAACAATGATGCTAATTAAGGCTCTTTTTTAAGTTGCGCGGTCTGATCTGATATTTTGCAGGAACAACATATCACTTGCTTGTCAAAGACGGAGAATTGAGCTCTTCATGGGGTGTGGAGATAGGTCAACAGGCACAATTTCGTGCTTTCTCCCCCTTCGGAAAATCGGGCAGTTGACAGGAAGGGGGGCACTGTCAATCCAACAGCACGGCGATCATTACGGCTTTCCAGTGAAGCAGAAAAACGTTGTAATAAACAGGCTCCGGTGCCTCCGCTGGGCCATTCATCCTCTGCTGCAAGGGGCTGGCTCCTTCTGGCCTTGCTGTGTGTTAAATCCCCATCCAGCTGCTTGACCCTATTACTGGAACATGATGGCCTCCCCTGTCACTCCAAATGGCTGCAACGCCCGGGTGCGCCGAATCGCTCTTCCCGACAGGTGGACCCCGAGATCATTCATTTCTATATCTCTCCACAGTTGGCCAGCAGCAGTCAGGGAGTGTCTTTAACATGTAATGGCGCATGTGTCTACAGTAACATTGGAAGTCTTCTGGATGAACCATAATGATGGGTCAGAGGAGAACGGCCCTGAATGTCTAATGTCACAGAATAGTGCTTGAACCAGATTGCGTTCATTTTGGGCTACTCTGTCTCACCTGGTCACCTCATTCCCAAATCTGTCAAGTGCTGACTGCCACTGCAGTTTGGGGCAGAGCTCTTTTACCCTTAAGCAGGACATGTTAAAGCTAAGGAGCAGGCCAGAGTATGTTAATAAAGTATTTCAGTGATGGTCTTGGCCTCACTCTGCCAACAGGACCATGCAGTGGAACTAATGTGATTGTAATGTTATGTGATTATTGTGATCTTTGGTTTCATTTTTACCTGGTCCAAATCTTAATTTTTCATCAAATGTTCTGTAGACCCTGAGCTACAAAAATGGTTGTGGCTTTACTGTAGTGGTAGGGTGAGTGGGGCTTTCTAATTGTCTCTTGCCACTTTCTATGTTCTTATTTTATAAATGTTTACTTGTCATTGGAAGGTGTAACAGGTTGATGTCTGTTAGGTTATTTGTTGTGTTGGTGAGTATAGTTTTGTTTATTCTGCAGCTGTATGTATCTACTGCCATTTTTATGGTCAGTTAATAACTGACTCAGTAGAACCTGGTATGGTTTTCATAGGCTGGTTCAGTTGTTGGTCAAGGTAAGTCAGTGTGTGTAAAGCTCTCTGTGAGTAGATAAAATGTTACTCCAAACCGTGGACTGTTTTATTTAATTGATTTTGATACTGAAACCACTGTTTAGATAGTGTTTTTAGTGGATTCTGGCAATTACTATGGCTGCTGTCTTGACCAGAGAGGATATGGACCTAACTGTTAGTACTTGGATTCTTCTTCTGCCACAGCATGACCAATGATTCGAACTGCAAAAGTCCTGGGAAATGCTGTGAGTTGGGATGATGGACCATGGGCTTCAACTGAACTGTTCTACTCATTAAAGTGTATTGCTGACTTGTTGTATGGCACTGCCAGCTGTGTTATGTCTTTGTTTTCTCTGTGATTTTGACCTGTCCTTGTTTTATGCTTAACATGGATACACTAAATTACTAAATTTTTATCATACAATATTGTGTGAATTATATGAATACTATTGTTTTTGTTTTGTTATATGTAATTTATAGCGACATCACGTGTGCAGTGAGTGATTTTACATTGGGATCAGCAGATACTGGGAGAAGCACTCCAGTTGCCTTATCCTTGCTTTGTATACTAGTGTTTGCAGCCTGGTATGGTTGAGCATTTTACTGCTTTTAGACTTGTTATTTATCTCTATATATACATTGTTCAGGTGGTGCTTTTTAATTTTCTTTTTGATGTAATAAACTTCTGTTTTACAGGACACCTAATAAACTGGGTGTTGTTTGGAGGTCACATCTCTGATTTTATATCCAATATAATAACCGTGGGTTATTATTACTGTGATCTTAGTGTGTCAGCCAGATTTAACTACTTCCTTGGGTGCAGTTCCCAAGGTGGAATAGTCAGTGAGGTGTGTGCACTTTAAAACTGCATATACTCACTGTACACTGCAAGTCAAACAGCGCAAGGCGGTGCTCTGAAGTGTTCTACCACAACAATAACCCATGTTAACCTCCAGTTCCCTAGAAAAAGATCCAAGGAAGGACTTGAACTGATGACAAGGAGGGATATGAAATTATACATGGCACTGCACTCATTAGTAACGTAAGGATAATAAAGTTGGGTGATATATATATTTTTTTATTACTTTTTCCTTTCCACTGTTTCATTGGACAGTGACTGGTGTGTTGTTCTCTGTGGTGTCCGCCTGTTTGACAGCATTACCAATACAAAATGTAACCACTTTAAGGGCAAACCGGGTTTGGCGATATATAATGTATCATTACTTTTTACCTTTCTTACTTCTGACCCGGGCAGCATCAGGTAACTCAGCTAGTACAGTATAATTTGTTATTACTCCTGCACGAAACTATATCCAACAATGCGTGCATGGGAGGCTGCTGGGGGGTGTACTGGGGGAGGCAACGGGAAACAGTAACGGGGGGTGATTTAAAGATTGAAAAACATCATCATCATCATCATCATCATCATCAGCAAGAGAAAAAGCAAAAAATAGTTTGATATTGTACAAGACACACATGGTGTTACACACGATGTAAGGGTAATACATTTTTGTGATATATATTTTATTACTTTCTCCTTCCCACCTTTCCACTGGACTATGGCTGGCATGTCACTCTATGTGGCATCTGCCTATTCAACAGCGCTGACGATATTTATGTACTAAATGCAACTATTTTGCAGGTAATACAGTTTATTACTTTTTAGTTTTCCACTTTCTGACCTGCACAGTGCTGGGTAACTCAGCTTCGTACATATGAATGGAAACTTATTTAATCTGCCGTACACTGGTGAAGCAATTATTGTGAACTTAAAAAAACATTAATTTATTATGCATTGAACAGAGGAGTCTGAAATAGTCATCTGGCCCCAAACGTGTAAAGTGCACAACATTTGCAGACAGCTCATGGAGAATTCCTGATCAGCACTACATTATTTCTGTAAAAGTAAGGCCTCTTAAAAATTGTAAGGGGAATTACTTAGGGTTCGTTCTTTTCCCAAAGACATTTAAGGATTTCAAAGTAGGTTTAATGTACTTACGGCTTAAAAACAAATGACTTCCAAGTCACCCCGTTCATTGCCATTTAAGCCCGCTCTTGCCGCGTCTCCCGTTAAAGCTCTCGGAATCCAATCAACGTGTCAGTTAAATTGCTCTTCATCTGTCGAGATTAAGAGTGTGACTATTACCTCCGATTTAGCGGTAGTCTCGTGTGCTGGCCCATTTCCGCAAGGCCATTAGTAACACCTGGAATCATTCACATTAGTTTAAGATCTGGCATCATAAATTTCTGGCCATTAATGATTATTCTGACTTCTTGGGATAAATGGCTCAGTGTTTTTGATAATGAAAATATACACTCTTCATCTGGGGCCTTTCTTAAATTCACATTACCTTTGTAATGTACTTCATGGTTGATCATATCAGCCGATGTCATAACTTTTGCAAGGAGAGGATTATTAGTTCGGAATCTTTTTCTGGGTTGTTTTATCCGTCTTTGTTGCATTTACCAAGACTTAATCCAAGGGAACAAAACCAACCTGTCAGTCTACTGAAGGCAAATTGTTTTAGAACATTTTAGTAACAATGTTTAATTTTAAATGCTAAAAATATACTGGCAAATCATTTCAATGCACAGGAATTTCCAGCTCCCAGATTAGTTTTAAAAGCATTTTTTGAAATTCTTTGCATTTCTACATAACTGCCTTTAGCATCATAAAAATAAATCTGATGGTTTTTAAAGGCAGCGCAGAACACCAGCTATGGCAAAATATAAAAAGGACAGCATATAATGATAAATAATAAAGTATGCTGTCATTCAGTCTGATTTAGCCAATCTAGCAATGCTATGAACACCACATGAAAGGTAATTTGAAAAGGTTGGCACCCCGTTTTCTTGCATTAATTCATTTTGGTTTATTAAAATCTGGTGCCACTTATACAGGACAAATGCACTCATTATACAGTCATCATTTATTCATCTATTATACTTTTCCGTCACCTAGTCCCTTTATCTTTCTTCCTTCCGTACACTGACAGCGCACAGTATTCAGACACTTTTTTGTGCTGAATGTTACATAGCCATATGCATGAAGGCAGAAACTCTGTCAGTACTGGTCTTATTAGAATATCAAATCAGACATGTCAAGGTTACAGTATGCAGTCTTCAAATCTACATGTTAATCCAATTTTATATGATGAAAGTGAGACACCTGGTAAGATCCCATACTCAGCAATGATCCTGACTTGTGCTAACATGAGTACGTTCTTATCGCTGCAAGCATTCAGAATCTCTTCGGAACATCCACATGGAAGTGTCCAGGCTCTCACACGGTTTCTAATATGTTACATCTATTGTTAGGCCTGTAATCAGTGACCACTTCTGGGGGTAGACACTTCACAGCCACGTAATGTAACAGCGTAAGAGAAAAAAGATCTCTTAGGGCGAAAATGTGCATACGTGCAACTTCTATAAAAATTTCATAGCATTTGTAATAATAATGCCTCCCTTCTCTGAAACAGAGGCAAACGTGATGTATTTCGTTCACTGCTTGATGTATGTTTTGCAGTACAAATGGAAATCCAACGTGCCAGAAAGCAAATTAAACTGAATCAAAATATTTTGGGCCAAACAATACATGTACTACACACTTTCCCGCTTAAAACACAGAACTACGTAAAGCCAACAAGGCAGGCCGGGACAATCCTGTTCCTTCAGGGATGAAGTTTAGAGTTACTTTCTAATTGTCAAGCGATTTACACTTGGGATGGCATGTAATTTGAATGCTGATTGAAAAAAAAATGACTTCAATTAAACAATTAAGGAGCCGAGGCAGAAACGAAACCAGCAGACCTTTTGCCAAGAACCAAAGTGACCCATGCTTAGATTAAAGGCCCAATTATAAAGTTCTGCTGACAACTGAGTTGTATATAAATAATTTATTGGATGGTTACAAACAAATAAGGCTTTATTAGGTTTGTGTAATGATTTGGACAAAGTGCCACGAATTAAGTTGTACCTTATTCAAGATTGGACTGAAATCAAGATTTTACCTGTTTATAACTCAGCACATTTTGCCTACTAACCTCACGCAGCAGTTTTAATTTCTTTGCAATGCCTGTTGCATCAGGGTACAGTTAATTACATTACCGAGTTTTTAATACTTCAGGTTTCCCTTGCACCAAAGGCACTTTAATGTTGCATTAAAGGAACATTTAGCCAAGGGAAGCAACTGCATACCTTTATACCGAAAGTAGTTTCCACGTCAAATTATGCAAGAATGGTTTTTTCGACACCTCACCATAAGACTGGATACTATATTTTTCAGAATTTTATGTGGTCCTCATCATGAAAATTGAATAGTTGAGAGAAAGAAAGGGGCACAAGTTAATCTAGATCTTAAATAAGAGGTATAATTCACATGGCGTGCTCAAAACTGTCATTCTCAGCACTTTTATGACTATGCCACCCTTTATAGCTTCAAAGAAAATGTCAGTACCAGCAAATGACATGCCACTGAATAACCTGGTTATAAAGGAGGGAGACATTTAAAACAGCTTCGTCCTGGTAAGGAGTAGTTTTGCTGAACGAACATTTTCTGTGACAAGGAAACCCAAAAGAGAATGAGTGAGTCCTGCACTTCAGCCCACATTTCTGTGTATCCTTCCCACTCCAATGTTAGCACGATGTTTTATTCAACTGATTTAACATTTATAAGCTTATTGGCTTTAACTTCTTAACCTAAGGGAAACATTCAAAATTCATGGAGTAAACTGTTTTGCCGAACAAGCTACAATAACCTGGTATCACTGATGAAACTGGTACATACTTTATATCAAAGGACAGGAAAGGGCCATTCCGAGTATTCTTCACAAAATATACATCAGTGAATTATGGCGTTATGTCTGTTTCACACTGAAGTAATGTACTATGATAAATTTTGTTAATGTTGTCTGACATATTTTTCAGGATGAGAAGTGATCAACAGCAACTAGACGACTACATAAAACAAAAGCTCCTTATCCACAACTGGTCATGACCTCTTCCTATAACAGTTATGATCAGCGGAACAACATGGTGCTATGAAACTGCATTTTGAGCAATAATTTTAGGGGATTTTCTTAAATGTTTGTGTAAATATTAAGAAGAAATGCGCACTATGGCACACTGATTTTACTGTACAAATTCCAGAAAAAAAATCTACCAAAAAATGCAGTTAATTGTTAATAATGGTGAATATCTTTACTTTTCTTAATTTACATTTATTCATTTAGCACGTGCCTTTTCCAAACAGATGGAGACATGATTCTCTAACTACAGTTGCCATGTTCACAAGGAGACTGGTGACTAAGTGGACTCAAATGCAGAGTCTACTTACAAGTGCCTCAGTGGAGGAAGTGCTACAAATACCTGAGAATCTCAGTGTGATAACAAACAGAGGCTTAGAGACACAAAGACTGGAGGACCTGGAGAACAAAGAAGACACAGAGGGTTGGAGGCGTGGTGTACTTAGGAGTTAGAGAAAAGGGAGCCTCGGTGAACACAAAAGGACCACTTTAACTGGAGACAGGTGTGTAACCTGTGATGATGAGCACTGGTTGGGAATCCACAAATTAAGCGGTGAAGTCTCATTCTTTTTAAGGACTGTGTGAATAAATAGAAATAAAAGAAAAACAGGCGTGGGGAATCCTACTGGATCATTTAGTGCAAGGACCCCTGCTGGTCTGCCAGGGAATTGCTCCCAGGAATGTAACAATGTTTACTGGTAAAAATGCTAAAATTAGACTAAGTGACTGAGTCTAATGCCACTGGTTTTCCTTGTATATGCATTGTTCAAACTGGCACCACACATTATCTGGGCTGTTAGGGTGTAGGGTCAAGTCCAACTCAGCCTGTGTGAAGTTGCATGTTTTTCCTATGTCTGTGTGAAATTCCTTCCAGTGCTGTAATTTCCTCCCATAGTACTTATGATTCTGGGGTTGGCTCTGGACTGCCGTATCCCTGACAAGGATTAAATGATTATTGATAATGGATGGATGGACATTATTCAAGTAGATGTAGAACTGATAAGGTTTTTTTTTTCAAAAAGATAACGCACTGAAAGTTTGTGGAGTAAGTTGGGGGTGAAGGGGGGGTCTGAAAGAAATACCCCTCTTGAATGTTGAGAGGTATTCAGGAGTTCTGAGCGAGAGAACACCGGAGCCATAAATGAGAACTTTTGTACTTTTGATTTTGGACCAAAGGACAACAGTTGGAGGAGTGTAGCAGTCTAGCTGAGGTGTGTAGCGAATGATCAGATCCTGCAGGTATTGGCGTGCAGATCCAATGATGGTCTTATAGCCAGGATCAGAATGTCGAACTAGATACAGCAGCTAAAGGGAGCCAGACTAAAAATGAGATGGGTAGATACATGGGAACACTTTGGCCGGTCAGCCGCATACTCTGTTTCAGCAGTATTTGTTAAAAACAGTTATCGGTGGGAATTAAATGTGGCAATCAAAACTGCTGCTAAGTTGCTCAATGATTCACTTTTTGGGCATTTTTCTTCTTGAAAACTTTTCCTTTCTAAATGCTAATCATTCTATGTGAATCTGTGCCTAATCTAGTTCAACTAATTAATGTGTTAGAACTGATGAAATGTTACCTCTGCATTTTTTCCCCTTCCTTGTACACAATTATTGTAAGAGCATGAAATAAATCAATATTCCCAATCCAATGGTTAAAAAAGAAATAAACAAATAAATACAACAACCAAGAACAATGATGATTCCCTGGGAAAATAAAATAATATTTATGAACTGCCATAGAATCCACCGCAGAGACCAAGAGCTATGGACAGATTTCTGTGACCATATAAATAAGCAAATGTGGATACATGATGAAAGTGGCACATGTCAATAATTTGGTCGGTTTTACTCGCGAGTGTAATTGAGCGACTTAATGAGAAACAAACCAATAAAAAACAAGCAGCCCATGTCGGGCAGAAGGAGCCGCGGTCCCAAATTAAACGTCCAAGACTCAAACGTCTCAGCTGGTTCGAGCGCTTGGCCTTCGAGGAGACGTGAACACGACTCTGCCTGGTGCGCGGAAAATTGAGTTGCGCAAGGTCATGTTCCTTTTTTATTAACATGAGGGTAAAATGTCCATCTTTTTGAGAATGACTGATTTACATTTATGTTTCTGTATAATAACTACTGATGCTGGCTTGTTACAGTTGCTTGTTTTATATGGAAGGTAAGGCAACAAAGCCTATATGATTTTCTTTGGTTCACTGCTTGACATACATTCCGAAAATATACAGATCAAATGAACAAGCCTAAAAATCAAAGGAATCCAATTATTACCTGTTAATACATTTATTGATTTATATAATGGATTTTATTCAACAGAACTTGCATATTTATCCCTTGATAGCTTTATTGAAGGTGACTTGCATGGCTTACAGTTTCTCCATTTTAACGTACAACTTGATGTTTTGTCTAAGCATTTTAAACTTAGTGCTTTGCACAAGCAGACCCCATTGAAACTAAAACTTGGGACTTTTCAATTTTCAGGTCATTCTCTTAGTCATAGTGTCACTTACATGATAAATTATATTGTATCCTTTGTTATGGACAGTGAAATACGGAGTGCTCACTGCAGTTCAGGACAAGTTTCGGATAGTGGATATTTTAAAGCTCAGATCTTTGCCTTTGACTCAATTTTGTGCATGTGAAGTGCATGTTGCTTTAGATTAATTTATTTGATGCTTTCCTCTGATGCAGCCTCAATAGGTTTGTACTCTACTTGCAGCGATACACACATTTGTACATCTGAGTACTTTTACTGGATCCATTCAGGAAGTTCCTTGAAGAGGGATTCTACATCTGAAAAATGCATTCAGACCTTGTATTCTTAAGAGTGCAAAATAGCAGCTATAACCACTACACCCCCTATTACCTCTCTGTGTGGTTAGGTAATAAAATAAACGTTAATCACATGATTTTATTTATTCATTTATTTGTTTTGGCTTTGTAGCTATAGCTATTTGCATGGTGGTACAGCAAACAGTGCTGGGCTGTTGAGGCATAGTTTTCAAATCCAGCTTGTTCTGTATAGTGTTTGCGTGTTCTCCTTGTGTCTGCATTGGGTTAATGCTTTAGTTTCCTCTCACAGTTAACAGACACGTGTTTCAGGTGAACTGGTGGCTCTTCATTACTCATAATGTGTGTCTGTGTGACAAAATTATCTAAATGTCAATTTTGTGTAACTATTAAAAGTGGAATACAGTGGAACTTTCAGCTCTGACACACCTTCCAGCAGGCCTCCGTCTCCATGTCGATTCAAACCGCAGCTTTATGCAAAAGCAGTGCTTAGAATCAGTCATCAAGCAGGGGCATTTGTATTTCACAAGCCTCTCAAGGTACTTTCACTGAACAAATGAATACATCTCTACATGCCTGTGTATTGTAATAACCTAATATTGGATGAATTGTAATAAATTCTACTATGTACAGTTAGGAATTTCTCTGAAGCCAAATGTTATCACCTGTTTCTGCCTGTTTCACTTTGTTTGAACACGTTTGTGCTGCATCGCCACATTTATTGCAGATTTCATTTTTTTAAAACAAACCTATTAATTTAAATGCCAGTTGTTGTGTCAAACAAAGAGCGGGATGAGGCAGGTTACTTTGACACAGATCTTTATTCCCTTCATTCAACATCTCATAACACTGAACTTCTGCCACACACCTGGCGCATGCGCCTTCTTGTCTCCCGTGCGTAATCCAGTGACACTGTGGGGGGACTAACATAAAATATCCTGTACGGCACATACTGCACCATGCAATATAAGCATGCAAATTAATGACAAAATTAAATGTTTTATAATTAGATAACCTATATTGAGATTGGTTTATCATGTGTTTTCCAGTGGGCTGGGAGTGGATTGTCCAGTTTTTGGAATGAGTTACATTCAAATACTGAGGGATTCCCGTTTTCTCTACTACCACCATAATTCATACGAGTTGATTTTTTTTTCCTGTCCTGTTTCATTACTGTCCAACTTTTGCATCCATACCACATTATTGAGAAAGTCATAGCTTAAATAAGCTGAATCTTTGTACACAAAACTACATGTCCGCACTTGAGAATCTTGTCAAGGTTCTTCATGGCTGCTCTGTCAAGAATGATTCATTCTTGGAGTTCCTGGTTCCTTTTCATCTCATTATTGGTCAAACTGTTTGAGTATGGGTGTGCAAACATGTTGACAACAATCAAAATTTACGTTCCCACTGTCTGGTTTCTTGAGTCTTCTGTTCATAATGCTGACAATGCAGGTGGATTGTTAAAATATTAAGAAAGTGTTTAATAAAAGCAACATTTCCATCATGTTGGAGCTGTTGCCTTTATATTACATGTGGACATCCATAAAAAAACCCATATACTAAATTTAATAAAGCTTCCATCCAGACTACACTTAAATCTCCCTGTGTCTACACTTAATACCTGTACATTACTCCAGGCGTTTGACAACAACGTGACCGTTACTTTTGTCTGATCTGCACTGTGAGCCCATTATTGCCACAAATAAAAGTGCCCTGAGTAAAGTTCCTGAATATTTATTTTACCTGTGTTCACCTGTTTTACTCGCCCCAGAATTCCACTTGTGCACTTTTTTTAATTTCCCATATATAATCATTTCTTTATAGTCCTGGTGCCCCCTTTTTGCCTAACACCTAGGGAAGACCACCCCCCCACCTCCTTAGTGTGCTACTGCTCTGATGTATAAATGGATAAATATTTGTAAATATTTTATTTTACCTTTAATTTAATTTAAACCTTTAGTTGTAAGAGAAAAGTGGACAAAAGTGCCAGCAAGCTTATAAAATGCATTGATATTATGAATAATGCCACAGTGGAAGTTGGTGACCCTTGCCTAAACTGCATAATGACACTTTCCATAAGAAGGACTCAACTAAGCTAAGTTGCCGTTGTGCACATTTGCACCGTGTGACTGTGACACGGTGGTTCGTGGTCAGTACCTATTCTGCGATGGCATCGGGGGGCTAGATTTAAATGCAGAATTAGTGGTTGCCTGCACAGAATTATGTTAAACATGACCCCCAGTTGGAAATCAATATTCCGCTTAAGGAACTGGCCCTCCAGTAATTTAATGAAACTAAATTGCATTGCACAGAGCTGAGGCGATGCGGGACTTGTTCCTTCTCCAATCACCCCACCCCCCCTCCAGACAGAAAGTGCCGGAAGAGTCGAGAATGGAGAGGAGGAATGGAAATGGATACAATGCTGTTTTCGTCCTTGAAACCTGCAAGTTTATTTACTGCTTTTAAAAGGATTCATTGTGAGAGGACTGAGGGGGCGAGTGATGCGGGTGGGCAACATTACCTTTGGGCACATTTACCTGTAAAGGAATCTGCAAATGGATTTTCATTATTTACTGCAGATATTAAAAATTAAAAGAACAAAGTTTTTCAGAACTACAATATCCACTTGGGTGCACCATTTTATTTATTTACATTTCAGCAAATAACCACATTCTCTGCTGTGCAGTATTGAAAGCACCAGGGTACAAATAATATGATATATATATATATATATATATATATATATATATATAATACATATTTATATAAATGTAATGCACACACAGTTTGAAAGGTCTTTGCTTCATTTTTTATTAATATTAAATAGGGACCCGATACACAAACTTGGTACATATTACATAAAATCAACAAGGGTGTTTAAAGAAAACTTTGTGGATTTTATGGAAACATCAAGAACTTGAAGTCAGAAAGAAGAATGTGTAACCTGAGGCAAGATAAACCAAAGTATGGGATGACAAAGTCAAGGTTTCCTTCCCAAACTTGCAGGCTCATTCTTCGGATGTTCTCTTCCACAAGAAATCCCGGGATTCGTATCAATGGGAAAGGCAGCAACAGGATTTGCAGCCTCACTTTGAGTAGAAGGACCTTCTGTGAACTGATTGTCTCACGCATCATCTCAGTAACCCACAGTGCAGCGTCTGCAATGGGTGGGGGGGGGGGGGGGGGGGNGGGGGGGGGGGGGGGGGGGGGGGGGGGGGGGGGGGGGGGGGGGGGGGGTGGATGGACATGGTCTGAGCAGCATGGGGAAGAGCGCCATATGCTTTCCCCCATCCTCCCCCTGACGCATTTGACCGGAGGCTCTTGTCAAGGAAGAGCAAGGACATTTACCTCAATGCCCCTGATAAAATCTTTCCATGAAACCCCCGAACAACCTCCCTTACTAAAACACCAGTGCCTGGGGCAGAGAGGTTCCACAACAAGCTCATCCTTCCAGGTACCACCAGGCCTCTGGTGAGATCACGTGACACCTACTGCTGTCCTACACACCTCAGCTGGGTACCATGCATCAGCACTTTCTCTTACCCTTGTTTCCTTTTTCATTTTTATATGCATAGTGCATACTGCTCGATAGGTTCGCCACTGTTGTAGGACATACCTTGTAGGTGTGGAAAAAAGATAAAAAAACCTAATCTACCTATTTGGCAGAAAGCCACAGATGCGTCAGATGAACAATTATGGTGTTTACTGCTGGTTGTGTCTAGCTTTGGACTCAGTGTTACTTTACAGAGCTAAGGAGTGATCCTTCTGCAGAAACTGTACAGCTGTAGAGTTGTACATCTGTCCCCACAATAACCCACCCCAGCACCACTAAGGTGTACTTGCCCTCTGTGGTGAACTGACGTGTCATCACTGTTGAAAGCACAACTTGAGGCTGAGAAAGTGCAGCTTGAACTGGAACTCCTGTAATTTAAACCAGCAATGACTTCATCACTTTTCTGCAAAAAGCAAATGACTGTTATGATTTGAAACAGGATTTACAGCTTGAAAGCCACAAAGCATCTCCCCAAAACCTCTCCAGGTCCCCAAATAATAATAACACTTGTTACAAAGGAGNCCCCCAACACATCCCCACTTTTCTGCAAAAAGCAAATGACTGTTATGATTTGAAACAGGATTTACAGCTTGAAAGCCACAAAGCATCTCCCCAAAACCTCTCCAGGTCCCCAAATAATAATAACACTTGTTACAAAGGAGAAAAAAAAAATTAAACAAACTGTACACCTCTGATTAATGTCATACTTTGGCTCTGAAAATAGTTGGTGTGCAGAGAGAAATGTTAATGTATGCCTTTCCTTTGTGAGACACAGATGCAGAATTTGTTTAAATGTTTCACAGTACGTATTTATATAGCAGTTGACCTTTTTTGAATAAATCACTCATACGCATTTGGATTATGGAGCAATAAAGAATATCAGATTTATTGGCAAATTATGAAACACTTATTTAATGGAACGTAGATTTTTCCAATGGCAGATCCTCTTCATTAATATTTTGCCGCCATACTCAGAGAAATTGGCTTTACTTGCTACCAGATTTGGCAAGGACATACAGTCTAATGAACTGAATGGCTTAAACGCGTGCCCATGGACCTTGTTCGGGGGGACTGCAGCAAGACCACAACTCTTTCCCCAGCTGTTCTACATCTGACATTAACCGGATACTGAAAAGCTGTAAAAAAAAAACAAAAAAAAAAAACAAAAAAGGTTTCATTGAATGGCTCCAATCTAATGCGAACTTCTGGAAAAAGCAGAAACTGGAATCTGAGCAAAGTCACCACGTATGCTGATCGCCCACAGGCAGCGGAACAGTCCAAATCCCGCCATGTGGACCGCTGCCCTGTGTGCCGGTGGATATTTCCCTGACATGTGTTAAAAACGGGGTGTGCTCGATCTCCAACGTTAACATGTACTGCATAACACATTAAGGCGATCGACCATGCTAAGCTACTTGAGAACCTCAAATGAAACCCCTTGTTTGGCATAACAACAAGCCACACTAATCTGCGTTTCTCAATTGGATTTGAAGACAGTCCTTGCAACATAAATCCCATTCCTGCCTTGCCTGTCTAATATTCAAGTGTTTGCATTCGAATCAATGAAATAATCTGTAAAATCAGCTAAAAGCTTTTTTGTTATCTGAAAAAAAAGATGAATATAGGTGCTGTTTTCAAACGGTGCGAATGGGACTGTGAAACCGTTCTATATAAAACAATATATAAATATTACCTTATTTGTTCATTGTTAGGTGTTTGAAATATATTGTGTAAATTTGCACTTTTTCCTTCACATCAGCAATCAATAAATCAGTGCAACAGTTTTGGAGGTACGGCCAGCTCCTGGGAAATGTCTGGCTGTTCCCTACAGGAACATGAGAGGTGCAAACAGGCCACCAGGTGAGTCGTTCATTACTGCGGGAATGAAAGCCATCAGCACTAATTGCCTACCTGAGTTAAAGAGGCGGCTTGCCAAATTCAGTACGACACCACAGGGGTGGAGGGTTCATTCCCAAGAGGATTTCCCCCCTTTAGTTTGGCTAAGGTCCTTACTTAGGACCCCCCCTGACTACCCTCCCATCTCACCACCTCCTCCTCAGGATGCACCAGATGCCAGGAGGATCTGCCAGCTGCCACCACAGGCCCTTACTAGGGGTGGGCAGGGCAGGTGGGAAAGGAAAAGGGGTTCCTTGGGGGTAGGGGGTCCAAAAGGGGAGAGAAGAGAAAAAGGAGGGAGTGAAAGATGACTGTGTAATATCTGCCGTGGGCCCTGGAGCATTCGCCAGAGCAATCCCTATTACTGACCGTAAAAGATGCAAATTTGGTGAAATAATCAGCTGTAGAGCCGGGGGCTGTTTTTCAAGTGCCCCGACTCTCAACGGCGAGGGAGGTATTAGTGTAGGAGACGCAGGGAGGCAAAGTTCACTTTGCTCAGAGGAAGCCCCCAACCAAACTCCACCAATCCCTGCAAAGGAACACCCCGCTCACTTGCTCGCTTGCTTGCTCAGCCACTGAAAGCCAGCAAAACACAAACAGGAAAAAAAATGTTATGGTGAGCAATACTTTCAAGGAGAAGGGAAAAAGGACCCTTCGGGCAGGTTCCAGGGATGAAGGAGGAAAAATATATGCATGCATAAAAAAGAAAAATGGATACAATCATTTTTAACGGGGGGGCTTTATATTACAGTTGATGTTGTAAACAAAAAGCCTTAAGTTCTCCTTCAAAAAAAAAAAAAAAAAAAACACTTGGGAATAAGATTGCTGATGAATGTCCTGCCAAGGACATAAATGTTATAAAGTCATGCAAACCTGTGAAACTGCAAACAAACACGCAAATAAATAAATAATACTCGTATGGAAAGCACAATGATCTGTGGTAATGTAAACATAAGCTAATGATTATTTAAATGGCAGTTGATATTCCTGATGTCTCCCAAGCAAGGAGTTAAGTGCTTGTAGGCTTGTCGGCCTCAGTGTATATGGCTGCCCTGAGAGTTATGTGTCAAATTGCCACATTTTAGAAGGGTTGTGGCCCAGACTATCGGGTTTGCCGATTTACCTCACACTCCCTTTTCCCATACGACAAACCAGTATACAACACACCGCAAGGAGACGTGACCATGATGCGAGGGACGAGAGTAGAACATAGACTGAGACAGGCGTGTTATTTAAACACACTAATAATTTAGTGGGGAAGACCTGTAATGGGTTTTTGGAAGACAGCAATAATAAATGCCAGTTTTACTTAAACTGTTAACACACAGCTGTGGTATTGCTGCTCTTAAAAACAGATTTGGACGGTTAAGAATTGATGTTAAGCAGTGAAAGCTCATAGCTTCTTATAGTTTCATAGCTTCATCCATCACAAAATGAAAAAAAAAAAACGAGTCCCACATTCTTTGTATTTGCTACCTTTTTTATGTGTTTAATAGTCTTTTACTGTATTTTTGCTTTCTAGGATTCTGCATTTAAATTATGTTTTCCAAAAATAATTCGGAACAGAATTTTTCACTGCACAAAACCAGCAGATGACACATGAACAAAAAAACGCTTTGCCTCAAAAAAGGACGCTGGAATTTAAAATGTTTTATTTATCTCTTAAAGATTTGAACTTACTGCAGGTGTAAATGTTAATGGGTACAAGATTCTTTATATATCATATATATTTTTTAACCACCTAATTGTGTTTTTAAGCTTCAGTTGCCATAATGCAACACGATGAGGTGTTCCGTTGAGGAAACATATGGCGGGGGAGTTTTAAACCTCTAGGCTGGAGTGCATCATAGACACATCTACTGCGCGAGTGTCACAAGTGCCCACTGCTGAATATATCCACTCACCCATTAAAGGAGGGAAGGAGAGGACACATGGAGAGAGAAAGAGAGAGAGAAAGTGAGAGAGAGAATATATATCGGGAGGCACTGCCGTTGTAGCTGTAAAGAAGTTACAGGTTCAAATAATGGCACCGGGGTGCTTCGGTAAGCCGTGATCTGTGGGGACACAATGATCTAAGATTGCTTTTCCCACCCCAATCTCTTCTAAATGTCATTTCCAGGGGAAGAAGAATGGGAACAGGCAGAAATAATATACAAGCCCATGGTACACAGGTGGGAACACGGGCGACATGTTTCGCTTGGCCGAGGGGGACAGGCTGGCCGCGATCGCGGCTCAACTGGGAGGGCCCTCGCTCCGTTTTTGCTTTACTGGAGTCCTCCTCAGGGGGCCTAACTGGGACTTAGACACTGTCCACCCAGCCAGGTTGAAACGTGGACAATGGCTAGTACCGGGAGACAGAAATATGCTTTAAAGAGCAGGCATTGTTATGGAAATGAATCCATCACATAAATCAAAGGGGTAGCAGAAATACCTGGATATTTTGAAGAGATCAAGGTGAAAGGAGTTTAGGAACACTTTTTAATGTAAACACTGCACGAGTATCAAATTAATAAATTTGTTTAGCTTGTATTTGCAATAGAATGTATTTGTCAGATATGACCTAACGGAAAAATACATGAAAATACAATAACTGAACCGAGCTTCAAAAACATTAATACTCTCTATATGAAGTGTCACTTTTACTTTCACTTTATTAACAAATGAGGTTTTTGAATTAAAAATAAAGTCTGAGAATGTGGAAAAATAATATACCATTCTAATGCATTGAAGAGACTTACTGCAACTTTCTTACTCAAGTGACATGTTTCTGAGAAAAGTGCTACCCCTTATAATCATGTCATATTCACATTTTCAGTATATGTGCTATACACCTAAGGCAGAATACTGTCATACAACTGACACATAAAATACTTAATGTTGTCACCTTTTACTCTGTAATATTTCATGACTTTGTCCATTACTTAACCTTCACATGTAAGCGTTCATATCTTTTGCCATTTTAGTTTATTTTTATGATGAAACATCTTTGTTTAGTTCATGATGCTAGTGAAGGTGGTGTAGGGAAATAAATATCAGTTTGACCATCGCCGGTATGTAAAGGAGAGTACAGGCTACCCCTTCCTCTGTGCAGATTTACATCCTCACCCTGTTTTGTGTGGCAATCCAGCTGGCCTGCCACAAGGGGGAGCTGTGGCTCTGCCTCCACAGCACCTGCAGTTGGGCTTGTTTGGAGAGCAGGCACTGCCAGAAGGAGAGCAGTCCATCTCCCCGTCCACCAACTCTTCTCCCTGTTTGAACAAACCCCCGAGCTGCTGGGGTCCACCGCTGCCCCAGGACAGTCACTCAGGACACCGACATGGAGGACTGGCTGTGGGGTCTCTCTGGTGGGGCGCTGGTGGAGTGGACAGAATGACGGTATGGCAGAGAACTCAGAGATGGTCCCGGGACAATGAGATTGGATCTGAGATGAAACCGATAAAACAGCAGAAAAACAAATAAAAAGGCCCAGCAATGAAAACAACATCCACACTCTCTGTGGTGAAGTTAATTTTTACAACTCATCCCCTGGGGTAGTGTGGAGGCCAGACCCCGTTTCCCCCAGCCGTACAAATGCACGCACACACACACGCACACACACACGCACATGCACACGCACACACACACACACACACACATCGGCAACATTTATGCATTTTGTTCCCACTCCGAAAGCAATCAACACAAACTGCATAATTCTGCTTCCCTCCATTTCTAAAACAAGGCTGCAATTTGTGGGATCTGATTTCAAATTGCCGGCATATTTCATTTGTACATTAATGATAATCAATGAGACTGACAAAACACAGCAAATATATTTGGAGGACGGTGAAGGAAGCGGCTGAACAGAACTGGAAGGAGACAAACGGAAATTGGAGATAAAATGGGTGTAATTAGCATGAGCACATGCACGGCGTGTAAAAAACCCCCAACATGATTAATTCATACCCCCTCGCCAGCGTTAACAACTACTGGTAGGGATGTAAATATTTGCAATAAACAAAACAAAAAAATAAACCAAAACAAACATATTGGGCAGACTTTAAAGAGGCACAAGTGAATATGTGTAATCAGAACTACACCCCTTTCTTGCTATAGAGCATAAGAAATTTCACAGAAATTACCACAAACTTCTGAAGTACTGACCTCACAGTCAGGATCACTCTCTTGATGATGTCTAGAGTTGCTGAATGCAAAGATGTATTTGTAAAAAAAACAGAAAAAAAAATCAAAAATCACCCGCTGGTTGATTTATTATATTTGAAAAAAAATTACAATAAAAAAACTGATCTATACCACATGCTTCATGTATTTTCAAGCAAGTAAATGAAGCATGTGGAATAGTTCAGTTATTTTAATTGTAAATTCTTAAACTGTAATAAATCAACTGAGCAGCCATTCTTTGCAAAACATCTATAAAGTAATTGCTACATAAATAAACACAAATTCAGTCCAGTTCTACTCATATCACCTAAAACTGAATGTGTTTGTGTTAAGTCGTCTGAATAATGTCATCCCTGGATAGGGGTGACCAGTTCAATCTATTTGCCAGATGCCTCCAAATAGTTACATACTAAAAGCACGCAACTAATATGGCCCCGTCATTGACTCGGTTGCAGGAGTGAACGATAACCAGAGATAACTCTGGTCTCTGTAGGACCTGGGTAACTTAGTGCAGGGGTAGTGCAAAGCATAGTTGCTCCCAAGACTTAATTGCTCCAAATGGCTGGAGATGTGTGTTTGGCAGGAAAAATTCATTACAGCGACGCCCCCTTGTTTTTCTGAGCCTCATACAGTCCGACAGCCCATGGCCTTTCACAAATGGCACATTATGGTTGCTTAAAAATCTGTATTTTAAAGCACAATGCATGTGGCCCATCTCTCACAGATCAGACTTCAGACATCAGAAACATCAAAATTGTTTATAACTCTTCAGTCATTTTAATTCTGACATCTATGTTAAAAAAGTTCTAAGGCTTAAACAACTTCACACCAAACAATTTACAGAAATGCCAAAAAAAAAATCACACACGCACATACACACATGCAGTTTTCTTTTCCTGGCCTGTTGAGCAAACTGTTCCCTATTTACACCTCCAAAGAGAAAAAGGAATGCCTTTCAAATTGCCACCCCCGTCTCACAATTCACGCTGACCATAGTGGGCACCAGGCAGCGGCCGAGAGCCAAGATGGGTTGGCACGTACCTCTGCATTCTCAAGATGGCATATTTACTACTCCTGCCGGCGGGGTCATGCCTCTGTCCTAGTAAATGTAGTGGAGTATGAAAAAGGCAATTACATCTCACTGGGTGACCTTTAAACAGTCATGACTGCCTCCTATCTATACATAATTATTACAGGTGACGATTCCTGAACAGTGAGGCTCCTCCGGAAGCCTTTCTGAGTGCTGCATGTGAGTTTGTCGCTGGTGGTGAGTCACTTAACCCCTGAAACAATCAGACTTTAATAAAAAAACACCGGGGGGGGGAGGGAGGGAGCGGGGGGGGGGGTGAAGGAGGATAGCTGTGGATGTCAAGCTCCCTAGTCATCCTAATAAAAACACAGCGAATAAGATGTCGCCCTGTTTGTATTCATTATCAGGTCTTACATGCTCTGGCTCTTGCATTAAACATTAGACAGTCTCTGATGTCTGCTTAACAGTTTAATTCCCTCCTCAGTATTCAGGCTGTCATAATAAAATCAGCGAAGCACACAAAGTCAAATAAGAGCAAGAAGAGGCGTGCAAGCTTGTGGTGCCAGGCATTGTCGCCGGTGCCTTGCCGTCCACACTCCAGCCGTCTTGTTCACAGGGGCCAGTTCCCGGCATACGCTCTGGAGTGGCACTCGAGTGCAATCTTCCTCGCCCGGCACCGCAGCCAGCCTATCTTGCCGGTGCAGGGGGCGAGGGTGGTGCGTGTGCCGTGCCGTGATAGCGACGGCTCCTCTAAAGGGGGCCAGCATCTGAGCCGCTGGAGCCGCTACAATGAAGGCCACTTCTGTCAACAAAGAGGGAGAGTGCAGAGCTAGATATCTACACTATGGAAAGATTAACAAGGCTAAATCCGTTTAGCCCCTTCACAATTTTTCTTCTCTTTTTTTTACACATATTCTCTAAACTTATTTACTGGGTGCTGATCTTGAAGGCTGCATTGGAGCATGAGATTATGTCCATTAAAGTGTTTTTTTTTTCTGCAACGTTTGGGAGATGGGATGAGACGGATGCGAACATGTCGCAGGGAGCGCACCTGGAAGCCGCATAGCTGAGTGACCAGATGAGGCTTTCTTAACGGAAAAAGAGGATCTGTCAATTGTCACTTGTGGAGATCCATTGCAAATACCATTTAATATATAATTTATAGTGTGCCGACTGGGGTTAGTGGAACGACAGCTTCCTCCTGGTAGGGGGAACATGCACAGGTGCGATCTCGAATGTCACAAACGATAGCAAAATAGCTTAGCAAACAGGTCAATAGACGGTTCAATATGAGTGATGCTATCCAAACAAAGAGTTCCAGTCATTAATTTTAAAAAGTTCTGTAAATCTCCTTTGAACAGTAAATATTTAATCAGAGTAATGCATCAGCTGTCCCCTCATATTTTATGTTCTAAACACGGTTACACAGCAAAACCAGCTGAAAACTAATTACCCAGCAGGCAGACTCTGCCTCTGTTGTTCGACCAGAAAGGTCAAGATAGCTATAGAGGCACGGACTACTCCCACAGTGCTGAACATTAAAACTTTCAACGTGATCGTGGCTTCCCGAAGACCGTAGATGAATAAAACCAAAATACACAAACAAACTGAAATGAAACAATGCGAGAAATATGTACAGAAACATTCTTTATACAAAATTCAAACATAAAACAAAAGTCCGGTGAAACTAAGAAAGTTTTTAAATTTTATCTTATGCCTAAACAGACTTTGTTAAAAAAATAGATTATGGTTTAGTTTTTCAACATTTCATTATTATATATATATATATATAAACTGTTATTTGTTTTTATTATCCTAACTTCTTGCTCCTGTGGGAGAGAAAGTGTTTTGACTGGAAAGATGACGGCAGGCATGCGAAGGTAAGAAAGCGATGCAGTTGACAAGAAGGCCAGGGAGAATATGGATACGTGTTAGAGGAACACAACTGGGAGATGGGGGAGCCGAATTTGCTGTCGATAAGCAGCGAGTGCTGAGAAATAGTTTGAGAGGGTTATTAAAAGGATGGCTAGATAACAAGAGCATGAGTGCAATTTGACAGAGGAGAAATGGGAGGAGGAAAGTGGGTGTGGAGGTGGACTCCTCAAACTAGTTTTTAAACATATTGACAAACCACAGCGTTATCCCTCAACTTTACTGAATGAGGGAAACAGCTCTGCAAGCTGCGAGCACTAAAACATCACAGATGTTTAAAGCTGTATTGCAGTGACATGCTAGGAAATACCATTTATCCGACTGTAACCAAGCACAGGCCACTGAGTGATATTTTGCACATGTGCTTCCTATTAGCGAGCTTCATGCAGTAAATTACAAGGATATTTTCTCCTTCCATTTATCACTCTTTGAATAATTTTCGAGTATATATTTTTTGGTTATAGTTTAAAGCAATATATCTGTAAAACAGGGAGTTTTAACTGTTAAAGTGTTGAACGGACAGGGCGACTGATCCTTGTTTGAGTGACAGTTACGTGATTTGCCTTGTCAGGGTAAAGTGCCCAGGACAAAAGCCTATGAGGTACTGGAGAAGAACACCTCCACTAGCCTAGCTTCAGGGAGGGAATGGTGGGGTGGGATGGAGCGCTGGGGAGGGAAGAGGCCTAGCTTCAGGGAGGCTAGCCATCACATTGAGGGGGGTGTGGGGGCACAGTGAGGTTTTGTGCAGTGACTCATTGGAGGGAGGAAGAAGGAACAGCATGGAGACAGGATCCAGTACTGGCATTCAACAAGTGGTCTGGACTGACTCTCTTCTGTCATCAGGAAGCGCATGAGCATCTCACATTTCTTAATTTAAAACACTGATTTAATATTGAAATGATGTGGGCCGTTTAAGCCATTTACAGATATTTGCTTATATTGCTTATGATTTTCTCCTGCAATGTTAAAGTATTTACAGTGATTTATCCACTTAAACAGCTGGTTGTTTTTTACTGTATAAATTCTGAATAAATTCATTGTTCAAAGGCACTACAGCAGAAGGTGGGATTCAAACCAGGGTCCTGCAAGTGCAAAATGGCAGCTCAAATTGCAATACCAACTGCAGTCCCCAGATATGGATTTCTTTAAATCATAAAAACAATAATGCAGGGAGACTGTCATGTTCGTCTCCATGTTTTAGAAAGACTGTAAGTGTGAGTATATATTACTGTAAAAAGTAACATACTATATCTAGCATATTACAAAATAACTTCTGTATGTGTCTCTGTGATGAAAAGTATTAACATTGATCTTCTGCGAAACGTCTTGTGCAAAATATACCTATACCTGGGTATTATCGGTATCAGGCCCAGCATAATGAGTGCTGTCCAAGCTAAAATGAACCGCATCAGAGACATATTCAAAATTTGCCAAAGTATTAGTGCAAAGCCGGGTGGCAGCACTGTGCAGAGCATCTGTTTTCTCAGTCTTTCCCTCATGTAGCCCGTGTTCAAATGTAATTTGCACTTCTATGATTTTCTCTACTTCTGCTCAATATGTACCCTAGTAACAGTTCTTTGCAGTAAGCTAATTGTATTTTTTCCATTTTATATTTATTTATTTTTTTCATTTTTTACAAAAAATTGATTATCAATTGTGAAGTGGTATTACTGCTATTGAGAAAAGAAAATCTAATGTATGATACTCCATAAAAAAGTAACTGCGTGTAAGCACACAAATGTAAATTAAGTACCTTGTAAAATTTTTGGTAGTTAGGTAATTGGTACCTAAAGAGTTTTCATTATCACACCGAAACTGGTACTTTGGAGTGTTATGGATATTTTGGGAAGATTAACTGGGATTTCTCAGACGAACCTGAAATGAATCATAATTTTCCTCATAATAAATAAGTGGAATTACTTCCCAATATTCAAGTTTTTGAAAACAGGAACCACTCAGACACCAGGGTATAGATGTAGTTCCCTTTACATTGTGTGACAATCCCACATTTGCAATAGAAAGTTCATTTTTGGGAATCGTTGCAAGTGGACTGTCTTAGACTCCCTGTGAAGTATGCTGACAAATAAACATCTATATTGGAAAATCTAGACTGTTTGACCCCAAAAAGCCGTCCTGCTCCCCTCTGTCCCAAAATAGTGATGAGGCTCATGCATCCCAAAAAGACAACCTGCAGACATCTTCAAGCCCCAGTTGTCAGTGGGTCAACTGATCAATCATTAAATGGAATCTATATAAATGCGGTACAGCATGTGTTTTCAAAGACTAATGTGTAGAGAATGAATGGGGAAAACATGAAAAAATATACAGGATAGCTAACAGAAGGCTGAAATACAGTATTACTTCATTATTATTCTTTAATAGATTTATCTACTTTGTTAAAGTTGCGTTAAAACTGTCCAACTTGAGCAAGGAATGTAAGAATTTACAGGACACGGTCATTACCAAGCCTAAAGTTGTAATCGTCTTGGAAGGAATCCAGAAATCGTCACCTTGTGGCTTGTGTTGCAACCCTGGGTCTTCTGAAAATCTGTGTTTGTCTTGGACATCTGCAAGGAAGTGACATAATGCACCAGAGCCTCTGAGTAACTTTTTAAAAAGGTTAACTGACAGAAATCTGCCGGGACCTTTGTGTTGTTTACATGTGGCTTTGAAGCTGCGGCCTCCAGATTCCCATATAAAATAGGACGTACGACGATGTATCACAGTGTATGATATGTCATATATTTCAATTCTGAAGGCACGCTCTCAATGCTGTATGCGGTGTAACCTACAATTTCCTTGAACTCAAGAAGTAAAAAAAAGTTTAGTTTGAAAAAGTTAAACCCTGTGATCTTGCCCTAACAAAAAATAAATAAATAAATAAATAAATAAGCAAGCTTATGATACAATAATAATATTGCAGAAGAAATCAGCATATATTCCCAAAATTTCCTTAACAAGTATTTGTGAACAATAAACCAAAAAGCAAGAAAAATAGAAAAATATATACTCTACACAAAGGTTTCTGCTTAAGAGGAGCTGGCAATAATGTGATATTAATAAGTATTTTTGAACAAAGCTCAGATGTTTTTAGAGCTAAGGGAAAAAAATGGGGGAAAGAAATACGAATAGGGCATCCTACAACATTTCATTGCTTTTGTCCTGTAAGAAGATACAGTTATATTGTTTTCTGTTGAACAATGTATTTCCTGTTCTTGAAAAAATGTCATTTGTATGTACAATAAACTGATTCTAAATATAACTAAGAAGTGAGCTTCCTTAATTAAAAAAAAATTTTGTGGTGCATTATATGGACAAATGGTTCTGGTTTCAACTGCCATGGAGATCATTTCAAGAATATAAGAAAACAGCCCTCTGACAAATTATCATTGCATTATAATTAATAATGAGTGCAAATTTGACAAGAGTACAAGAAAGTAATATATATGATAAAACATGCATTTTAAAGGGGCACATATGATTTTACCTAAACTTTTGCTGTCTTTAAAAAGGTAAATCAAATTTTTGAAGTAGTTTCTTTAAAACTTCTCAGATTCAGTTTGGCAAGAGACACAAAACACTCCCAGTACTAGGCCTCTGCAGGTGGATTTTGGCTCTAATCAGCAGTCATCTCCAGGAGTCCACACTTTTTAAACAGGTATCCTGCCTTGTTTTTAGAAATTTCTTGAAATCCCAGTGCTTTTTGATACCCCTGCTTTTCTGTCAACTTAAGGTGTTTTGCCATCAATACAAGCAGAACGTATTCAATTCAATATTGCTTAAGTTTTGGGAATTATTTAACATTTATTTAGCATACATCCTTGTCAAAGGGGACTTACAGTGTTAGATAATCACCTGTACAAAGTTTTACCTCTTGTACAAAAAGTTAAGTTTTACTACATCAATTTGGGGAAAATTACCTTTATTAAGAGGGCTGCAGAGTGAGGATTCAGCCAGGACACTTTCCCGATGTAAGGCAACAGCCTTTAAAGCTATGAAGCCTTTTGTATTAGTGAGACAACCTGGGCACAATACTCAACAATGCTGAGCAGTCAGATTATGAAAAACGTCACAGAAAGGAAAGTATTACATTATTCTTATTATAAAATAAGATTCTGAGAAACAGCCAGGGGTAGCTTTGTAGCCTAGTGACCAGGGTTTCTGGAACAGGCTATGAACCACTGAGATTCTGCTCAGATTTTAACAGTTAATAAAAATGGATGGATGGATGGATGGATGGATGGATGGATGGATGATATTAATAATAATAATAATAATGAACATTTTAAAAAAATTAGCTTTCACTTCAAACTTAAATGTTTGCATTCATTCTTTTGGCTATTTACATCTATTCATTAAATACATTTTTAGCTTTAGTCTGAGGATTTTATTCATTAGAACTTGCATATTAATTTCCTTCATGCTTTTGTGAAAGGCAAAATTCTCATTCAGCACTCATTTTAATGTACAAGCTAATATTTTGTCTACTCTGAGCTCAGTGCCTTGCTCAAGATGACCCAAAGGAAACCTGAGCTTGGGATTTTTCAGTCATGAGCTCATTTCCTTAGTCACTGTGTAAGTTATTAATTACTCATTTACTATAGCTGACATATTTCTCCACAACAACTTATAAAGTTATGTTAGTGTAATACGCTACTTGCAATGTGTTCAGATTTATCCACGGGGTCATTTTTACTAGAGCAAGTAAGGGTATGCGTCTTGATCATTCTTTCGGCTGGTGACTGCTGTAACTGCTACATCACCTGCAGCAGGGTTTAAATTTATGAAGAAAAATAGTTTTTAATAAATGTCACGGAAAGCCTTGTTGTACAAGAGCCGCGGTGATTTGTGATTGTGTCTGTGACCCGAAAGGTGTCAGTCGGTCCGGTTAATCTGTGCCGCTGTTATCGCTGATCCTCGCTGATGATACGGAGCTCACCCTCTCACTTCATACAATTAAGTCACTGTCACCCGGGAAGCCTGACAAAAGCCACGAAAGGAAAAAAATGTATTCTGTATTATATTACTGCCTACCATAAAATAGGTGTGATTCCCTTTTATCTTTTTTTTATTGTATTCATTGTCACTCTTGACAAAAGTCATCGTTATTATAGCCTGTACGTGGCCTTTTAAAAAGACCGACAAAACCACATAGCGTAGCTCCACAGTACGGCTAAGGGGTTTAATGCATACATGTATAAATTTTGGCGAAAGTGAAGCCAGTCACATTATTAAACAGTCTATTAATATTTATCTAATTGTTTGACTTCAAGTTATCAAATAAATGCAATTTCTGGACAAGAGCAGAAACCTAAACAATCCATAAAAAATACATTTAACTGCATTCGATTATAAATTCAATACCAGCGCTAACCACCCCTAGCCATTTCAGTTTGTATTCCTCCCTAATAGGCTACACTTGGCAAAAGGAGACTTTAAAAATAGGGAAGGCAAAACATTGAAGCTTTTAGCTTAAGTAGTATGCCCTTAAAAGGCATATTTAGCCAGCAGAATGTTCACTGCAAGGTAAGAGTGTTGTTCTATCCCCTCAGTAACCAGACCAATTATCTGTAAAGTTTTTTTTTCTTTTTTTTCATATTTAATGCATCCCCCGTCTCCTTTCACCATCTGCCCTCCCCCCCCTAACATTCTGGAATTTTCATGAGATAGGACAAAAATGGGCATTTCCCTTATTACCATCTCACTGTGGAAATCAAATATGCAAGGAAAGTAGTGTATATACTAATTAGTGCTGAATTCATAATTACTGTGCTCATTGATGGAGATACATTTGAATACATTCATCTCCTCAGGGATCCACGCAGGCTGTCCAGAATAGTTTGAAAAAAATAATAAAATAAAAAAAAATGCCCCCATCCCCTTTTCTTCTTGAAATTAGGGATCTATGGTGTACAGTAATGTTATAAGAAGAAGATCCAAAGTGCCCACAATTTCTTTAAATATAATTAATCAAGTGAAGCATGTAACCTAATGAATGTATTTGATATTGGCTTCTATTCAAATTTGGGTTTTATCTCTAACTGTGTTGGAACTGCTGAACATGAAGCAGGGGCAAGTCCGGGCAACGCAGCCCTGAGATGTTCCTTGTGCACCGCTCCTCACGCATGTCAACAATACACAGACTTGTCATGTCACATGAAGGGAGGAGAAAAATGACAGAAAGGCACCCATTTTAATTGGGGTAGATTAATAACAATTAGTGTTTTGTGCTGCTGGGGAAGGGCTGCGAGTGAGGAGGTGCAGGCAGATGCAGCTCTGGGCCACTGAAGGGCCACTTGCCAATTCTATTAAAGTTTTGCAGTCAGATGACTGCAGAAGAGCGAGAGGTCATCTGTGATTTCACTGGGAACATTCATTTTGTAAAGCAACCTTCAGTAAACACACACACACGCAATCAACAATGAAAGCACACAGAACGATAACATTCTATTCCACTCATCAGACTTGTACTCATCATACAGCATGTGATGTATATGAGAACACAGTTCTTAAACTTCTCATTATTTTCTTAAAGAGTATTCAAAAAAAAAACTCTGCATCAAGCTCATAAATACAGATTATTAGAATTTGTGCTAAGGAGTCAATCTGAAAGAACTGGATGCCCTTGTGCTTCCTAACTTAAAACCACTAGTTGAACACAAAGTGTCAGAACCAGTGACCGGCAGCCAAATAGAGCTTCTGACCTGGGAACAGAAGTCCAATAGATCATCTTTAATTACCAGCACAGCCAAGTTGGACTTGTTGGACCTGGGTGCTGTCTGACAGTTTCCTGGAGTTAATGTTGATGATGAGGGAAGTTGAAAGGTTGAATAATTCCGTTTGCTTGTCAGGTATGTTTTCAACCATGCTAATGCTACTAATGTGTGTTTTTGTGTTCCTTAACACGCCACAAAACACAAATAATGTGTGCCTGGGCAGTAACATTATAACGCAACTACTATATAATCGCAGCAAAAGTCCCATGTTTGTAGGAGTAGTAGACAGTAAAATCACTTCATTCAAACAGTAATGGGGCATCATTTTATCAGAACGACAATAATATTTGCTAAAAATACCTTTAAAGAGAATAATGGAGAGAAATATAGCGTGCAGCTAATTAAGAATTTGTTTACATTGTGCGCCAAAGCAACACACTATGATTTACTAACATTTTTTACAACTAGTAACTTTCTTTTCTCATTCAGGGTAAAAACCTTGATCAAGGCTACTAAAGTTGGAGTTGGATTTCAAACCCGGTATCTCAGAGTTGAAGGTTACAGCCTGTGTGACATCCTGCCCCCATTAGACAAAAGTTTGTATTAGATTTCTTAAAATAAAAAACTCAAAAAACCCTCTCCAGTAAATACAGCTGGGCACAAGACGTGTTGGTAAAAATCAACAATATTTTTATTTTTACCTTTAAACATTAAAAAGTAGAATTAATAGCTGCAACAGCACGTTTCAACAACAACAACAATAACAACAACATCAATAATAATAATAATAATAATAATAATAATAATAATAATAATAATAATACCCCAAGGGTAAACTACAAGCACCATAGCCTCATGCATGCCATCTAACTGATAAAATACAACCCCCATGGTGGCCATACTTACAAGCTTAATGGTAAAATACAAACCCCATGATAACTTACTTACCACATCATTGGTATAATGCAAACCCCATGGCTTTATAATTGATTTAATGGACATGGCCACTACCGCTATTCAAAATGCCATCTTCCTATCGAATCTGGTCTCTTCTGCGCCCTTATGCTGACCTTAGGCCAGTGAAGTAATTTGGAATTAGAACTTCACCTTGGTGTTAATGATGATGCTCTGGGAAGTTTTGCCTGTAATGAGGCCCCATGCAGGAGGAAGGACCAGTTGGGAATCCTACTGCAACCATATGTGAGGCCAGTGTTGCATGAATTAACATACGGCGGGTCAAGTTAACATATGTACAGTGAAAAATGACTAATGACTTATCACACCAATGTTATTTTTGGACCTTCTTCCTAGCATGCAACCTTTCCGTGAAAACCGGCAAACAAAAAAGTTTACACCTCGACTGTCCTGGTTCTCCACAAAGAGAGGAGGGAGGAGAAAAAAAAATCTGAAGCCATATGCTTAGCAAAGAACAGTGGGCAGACTGCTGAATGGAGACTGGGGTTTGACCAGCATGGGGTACCCCTGCCCTGTCATCGAAGCAAGCCAAGGGGGATGACTGCCCAGCAATGTCCTCCCCTCCTGTCACACAGGCAAGACAGCAGTATGTCCACATGACAGCTGCTACCCGTCGAGACCCGAGGCCGACCACCGCAGCCCTGGGTTCCAGCGGATACTGAGAGAGACGGTGGGGGGGCCAGTGCTTTCATTTGGCAGGGTGTAAAAAATGCCCCAGGTTCCTTGATGGAAGAGGCAGGTATTAGCTCAGAGACCACCGCAGTCCCCGTTAGCCATTAGTTTCCTCTACAGCTGCACTAAGATCCGGACTATGAATCTGCCACGGTTGGTCATTCATCAGTTTCACCATCCGCACCAGCACACACATTCCAATAACAACACGGTGGCTAAAAAACATCACAAAGCACAAACTTCAGGAACCACAGCCTCAAATATCAGCTATCAGCAAAAAAAAAAAAAAAAAAAAAAAAAAAAAAAAAAAAAAGAAAA
>UFQX01000038.1:577006-590221 GCA_900497675.1 Arapaima gigas
AAAAAAAAAAAAAAAAAAAAAAAAAAAAAACAAAAGAAAAGAAAAGAAAGAAAATAATAAAAAATTGAGAACTCTACCATGTGTGGGTTTGCAGGTCGAGGTGATGAAATGAGATATAAATTATCCAGGTTTCAGCACGTTGGCATTTCATGCTGTTGAATGGCATGTGTGATGCGGAACTTCCTCCCGCCACCCTGTCCAACAGGAAACCTTTAAATGTTGGCTGGAGAGTTATGGAGCTGCTGGTGGAAACATATTGCGAGGGGTCAGACAGCAGGGTCACTGGCTGGAACCTGTGATGTCAAAGTCCTTGGCTTTGGACTCCTTCTGGTGTTGCTGCTTCACATCCTGTACCTCTTGCATATTTTATTGTTTTAAAAATAAAAAATAAACTCTGGAACGTTCAAGATAACTTTTAAAAATTATTTTTTTATTCAAGGCATAGCCTAGATTATCCATGCTTGGAATCAGGTATTAATAAAAAAAGGTATTATTATTGTTATTATTATTATTATTATTATTATTATTATTATTATTATTGAAAAAAAGTGTACTCAGTAATCAGTAAGGGAAAAAATGGTTTGTGGTCACCAGTCTGAGATGACCCCAGTTCTAATTATCTTACCAAAGTTGAGAAGTGACACATATGGTTAAGCTGTTCAGTGTGTTTCCAAGACCCCCCAACTGCCTTATTCTCTTAACTGCAGCATGTTTTGCAGCTCATTAAACTCTCGAACAGGAATTAAAGCTTTGTTATCATGCACAGCTTCACTAAGATGAACTCAGTTTCAAGAACAGTCAAAATAAGATTTTCTATTAGGACTTTCTTTAATATTTAAGCATGACACCCATTGATTTGTTTCTTGTTTTCTTCAGACCTTGACAGCATGATAAAATAAATCATAGAAGTAAAATATAGCAGAAACATCTTTTATGGACTTCTTGTTGTCATCAATCTCTAGCTGTGAGTGAATTATCAGTGCCACAAAAAAGATCTATGCTTTCTGAGTTCTAATAACATCTGAGCTGCAGATATACACTCATATTCACTTCCTCACACACACACACACACACACACACACACACAGACACACACTTTTGTAGATGCTTTTTTGCAGAACTCCAAGCAAGTGACGGATAAATACCATGTTATTGTTCTGAGAGCATTGTTCATGTTCATGACAGTACTGAACTTTTCAAAAATACATTGTTGATTACAACCGTTTGAGTAAATCTAAAACTGTCATGTAATAGCCATGACAATGAGAAGACAATGGAATGATATTGGCATCAGTTCATTCCTCCAGCCAGCTGTATAACAGATATCCATGCTGCAGCATTGTGGTAGTGATATGTGATATTTATGTTAGGTGATAAAACAATATTACACTTTTTAGATGCTTATGAAGCAACGTACTGAAATAAATTCACAAATGAAACTAAACGTACTGAAAAAACATGGCCAAGGAAACAAATAGAAAAAAACGTCATGTGCTACAGCCAGAAATGCTTTATTTTCCCCAAAATCAAATCCAAGTCTAGTTTGGGCCATACTTGACCTTGCGCTCATTGCTTTTGTTGGAACACATGCAATGGTATTTTTTCTGTTTTTTTTTTCTTTTTCTTCGTAATGCAACATATAATTTTCAATTTGTTTGTTCTGAGGACATTTCTTTTTTTGTTCTTGTATTTGCCTAAGCTCAAGTTACCATGCTAATTGAATTCCTTCTCAAAGAGCAATAATCTCAAAGAGTGCCGATAAACCTTAGCATGCCAGTTGTGGTTAGAAGGCAAGGGGAGGTAATTAACAAGAAAGTAACAGAGATAACTAAAATAAGGGTTCAGGAGGAAAAACCAGGAGTGGTCTACCCCAGAATTAACGCTTAATGAGGTTTGTATTCAAATCCTTGTGGAATGGAGGGGTGTCTCAAGTACTGCGGGAATGAGGACCCTCATCGGGAGTTAATGTGGGCTTGGAGGAAAGTCCCATCTTTATTGAANAAAACCAGGAGTGGTCTACCCCAGAATTAACGCTTAATGAGGTTTGTATTCAAATCCTTGTGGAATGGAGGGGCGTCTCAAGTACTGCGGGAATGAGGACCCTCATCGGGAGTTAATGTGGGCTTGGAGGAAAGTCCCATCTTTATTGAAGAGGGGTCAGTGGGGGGTAATGGAGTTTCCTTGTGCCAGTCCTCTTGAGTCAAGTGGAGCACCATGCCTCGCACCTGCCGTAGCGGCCAGGTGTATCATCTTGTTGACTTTTTGGACATGCATATCTTGCTGCCATTACCAGTGTTAGTGTAGTGGGTGTCATGCCTGGGAATGTTCCCTGTTTTCTTTCTATTGAATGCAAAAGTATGGCCACAGCAATCATGATATTGCGGTTTATTCATCTTTAAAACACTGATCTTTTCAGCACATTGACATTAAACACTACATACTGAACCTTTGCATTACAAGGGCACAACCCATGTAGCATGGCAGTATAATGTGTAATCATTAGGACTGTGTCATTGAAACCGGGCACAAGAGCAAGCTAGAAACAAAAAAAAAAAAAGAATTTGTATGAGATGTGCATGCACAGATAAAATTGTGTTGAACAAGTCAGTCATATTTTGGTGTTGGAGGGGCTGAGGCAAGTTATGGTTTATAATGAGGTTTTCATAATAAACCACTAAAGGCATGTCGTTCATTCTGAAGGCTCACAATGACGCTCTTCGGGTTCAGCATTTTGCTGAGAGGCGCCCCTTGGCAGTCATATTGATGTCTTGCCGTTTGCACGAGCTGGAGGACTGAGACAAGGAAGGGCCATGCAGAGTGTGTGTACCCACTGAATGCTAAGGAGCTATGAGTCAAAAAGCCTTACATCCGTGGAGCTATTAAGTGTCCTTGTCTTTGCTGTGTGTGACCATTTGAACTCATAGACTTGTGGATTGGGGAGCATGTTTTTAGGACTGCTGTTTCTTGAGAAGCACAATTTACTCAGAGCTAAAGGTGGTTGTGAATACGTTTTTAACCCTAACCCTATTCCTAACTCTGCCCGTTGCTGTTGGGTAATCTTTTCCAGTTTATTATTTTGCATCTTTATGCAGCAACCAAGCACAGATTCTTCTGCTCATTCTTAGTGTGATGAGTTGAGTGTACATTTAAATGTGAATCTATTTGCAACCCCAACATGGGCTTTAGTGAGACTATTAGTACTGCCATCTATCTCAGTTGGGACCTTCCAACAAATCAGCTCCAACTTCAGGACGCACCACAGAGAATACCTCCAATGTCCCGTCTTTCAGAGCATTATGTTCCTGTCAACGCCTCTGGTGCACCATGTGTGCTTTGAATTTCTCTCAGGGTTTTCTCTGAAATGGGATGCAAAGCATAGGTATGCAGTAATAGATGTACACAAAAACCCAAAGAACAAAGAAAACAGTATGCAGTAACACCAATAAATGTTGCCCACAGACTTTACCATGATTATTATTACAAACCTCTTTATCTGACAACTTTTTCCAAGGGGGCATGCAATGAAAAGGAACTTTATAATGATTTCCTCATTTATACAACTGGATAATTTTTACTGCTGCAATTCAGGTGACGCACCTTTCCCAAGGGTACTAAAGCAGGAGCAGGTACACCAGGGTTTTTCTATGCTGTTAGCAAACTGTTTACTCATTTTAAAAACTTGTCACAAATACTCCACATATATATTAGACTTTTATAGCTGATGTGTTAACAGTACTATATTTCCGCTTCTTAGAGCTTTACACCACTGGTAGGGAGGAATCCAGCAGCCTCCACTGGCTCACAAAGGCCTGCAGGATACATTCCTTCTTTGGTTGTCTCTGGAACCCTTGTTGACGTGTTTGTATGATGACAGTGTTATGAGAATTTCAGCAATTAAATTGAAGGAGTACCAGAATGACACTTTTGCATCTATAGCTCTGTGTACCCTAATAATATTTTAATCAGATTTAATGCTTAAGGCACATGAGTATTGAAAGTAAACTTCAACCGTTCTGTTGCGATTTCCCCATTGACAAGGAATGTGTATTAATGGCTGTCCTGTTGGCAAATTTTCACAAACCTACCTGGTTGCACTCATATTGCAATGAAATATTAATTATGAAAACTTTAAATTAAGAACATTCCCATGGCAGTTTTTGGTGGGGAAAAAATAAAAAAGGCAAGCTATTAAAACAACATCATTAAGACGATTCTCAGCCCTTAGGATGAATTGTCAAAGAATTGTTGATCATTTCTACTTTTTAATGAGTAGCCAACTAAATACAACTTCAATATTAGCAAAAAAAAAACACTGTAATGAGGCAATGCTACTGGAAATTTGTGCAACACCCATAATTTGTCACTTTTTCATGTAAAAGGTGCATTTTTTTGCTTCAACAAATTATGGAAATATGTAACTGGGCAAACAGCACAAGCTCAAGTAAGAATGGTGCTGCAGCTGACAGATGTCTTTTTCTGTGGGACTTACAAAACGATCTTCAAACCCTTTCACAAATCCTCCTGAAATCTTTTTTGCATTCAGTTATACAGTCAGTTCACAAATAACCACATCCAGTAATGCGAATCCTATTAATGATAAATAAAAGAAATCGTACAGTTTTCTCTTCTCAGGCTAAGTTGGCTTTTTCTTAAAATAGTCTCTAAATAACCATCAACCACTAATTTCATTTTTGTTAAACAGCCACTGATATTCGTTTGAAATTATCTTCAATTTTTTTCAAGCAGAAAAGTGTGATTTGCGTAAAAGACAAAATGTGCAACATTTAACAGGACTGGAACGGATATTTTTCACGCATAAACATTAAGTTGTGTGCTCAAGCAGGATTATAAAAATTTAGAGTTTATTAATTGGCTCTTGCAGTCTCAGCAGCATTTTTACTTACACATTGATTTTTATTCACACATTGATAGTATTTTTCCGTTACATTATCTGTAATCACAGTGCTTGGGTTCAGAGTCAGTTCCTGAATCACTGGGTGTTAGGCTGCAAAATTGGATGGGTGGTGCAGAAACACAAATGTGATATGGCCAATTTACATTGACCAATTAACCTGAAATGTATGTCTTTGGTCTGTGAGAGGAAACCAGAGCACCTGGAAGAAAATCACACAGACACGGGGAGAACATGCAAATCACAAACAGACTGAGCAGGTCTCAGATCTACCTCCAAGGAGCCCAGCTACTGGGAGGCAGCAGTGCGACTCACTGCTCCACTGTGCTGCCCCATATGAGCACACATTCTCAAGATCAATTTCAGACAAGGTTGATTTCCTCTTTTTTTGAAACCTCCAATGTCAGACTTGTAAGGATTTGGTCAAAATGAACAGCGTGTTGCGATACTATTAAATACTAAAAAAAACACAGAGTAACATGGGAGCAGTTCAGCAGATCACTGCTTTAATGCTTTATATAATCAGATGATGCTCAATTACATCAACATAAATGGCCTTCTCCCGTCGGTGACAGCTCGCTGCCTCCCAGCAGGAGTGGACCTTGGCCCTGGAGTGCCAGCTTTCTCTCCCAGCAGGAAGTCCGTCTATATCCGTTAACTAACGCCTTATCACATTTGCTTGCAAATTTGTCATCAGTAGGAGGAGAAATGATAGGGACGTATAAAGTAAAAAAGGCGAGAGAGACACAATAATGGCTGTCATAACACACAGGGACTTCAGCTGAACTCTAATCATTATAGGTAATACTGTTCATACTTACAACAAAAATTTGTTTATAAAGTTCACTCATTCATTCATTCATTCATTCATTATGCTGCCACTTCTCCAACATCGATTAGCAGTAATCTAGAGCTTTGGGCACAGCTCTGGATACTATGATAGCCCGACTACACCATGGACAAGATGTAAGCCTGTCATAGTGCTTGTAAAATACAAGCTTTAATAAACTTCTTAGGAAGAGACGATGTGATAAAAATGCTAACATTTTAAATTAAAATCTACTTTTGAAATGAAGCAAAAATTGGAATAAAACAATCTGTTTACCATCTCCAGCCATAAACACTGGTAAATCCAAGTTCTGATATTTGAAAATGCCAACATTGCCAACTTAATTTTTTTTGCAGGAGCAAGAGCTGCAGAACTAATGTGGAACTCCTGCAGCAATTAGCCAGCGGGGACCTGTCTCTGCATCCTCTGTACAAGAGGATCGCTCATATAAAGGCACACTGGGTGGAAAAGTGTTCCACATTAATCCACTTGCATTTGCATCACTGGTCCATTTTCTACAATTTTGGTTCCTAATCCAACCAAAAAGTAGAGGTGTATGTTTGTTATCACACAGTTTTAACTGCAAAAACAGTGACCAGATACTAACAAAAATAAATTATGATACTGATAAATTAGTTGCTTCCTCACGCTTAGCTTTATTTTTAGCTGTAAATAAGGTATTACTTTTATTTGTAAAGTGGAATATGTTTCCCTTTTCAATAAGTTCTACAACTCTTCCTCCTTTCTCAACTCCACTGTTTCATTCTCCTGTGGCACCTGAAGCACAGAAGGAACATGCCAACACGCTGAATAGGAGGTTGCAGACGTGACATTTTTATTTTGTCATTTAAAAACACACAGCTTTAACGTTGTTTCAGTTTTATAAATAGAGTGGCATCCCATTGAAGGAGTTCTGCTATTCTATGCTTTAAGTTTTCATTAAAGAGGAACATTGAAATCCTGCATAATATGAACTTGATGAAAATAGAAGAACATGTCTGACAGTCAGTTTTAATTTGTTTTAGCTTTAAATATTGTTTAAACAAAGTAAGTCTTGAGAAAAACCAAAGGATTAACCTGTATTACTGTGACTGTGATCTATTTAGTTAGTTAGTTAGTTAGTTAGTTAGTTATAGACTTCGGGTCCTAGTAATGTTTGTAAATTGACATATAATAGTACCAGTAACACAGAAAATGATGTCAATTGCAAAAATCTGAAATACGAGAAAAAACAAGTAAGGCTGACATGTTACTTTTTGTTGTTAAGTGGAAAAAGCATAAGAATAAATCGAAAACAAGGTAAGTAGAACAAATGTCATTTTTACTGTATCAGTGCAGTGTAAGTATTTTGATCAAGGATACTAATATAACAATCGAATTCAAAGTCTTCTACTTGTAAAGCTACGGCTTTAAAACCCTGCTCCTTGCTAAAAACATTAAAAGTCCAAAGGTTACTGTTCAGAAAAAAGTAAAATGAATACGATGCTTAAAATAAAAGCTTCAGCTACGTGATGTAATAGGAATGACTACAGTAAATAAAATATGCACATTTTTTTGCTCTACCCACATCAGAAATGACACTCAATATAACAATATGTGGGAAACAGTTACTGCAGTGATGTAAGAGAATAGTCGTAAATATTATTTAATCGACTACAACTGAGTCGTCATAAAACTTATGTATGAACTGACACTGAACACTTTTTTATTTCTTAAGCACTTGTATAGTCTTTTCCAAAATAAGTTCCAAAGGAAAACATCACCAGTTCCCATTTTATTGCTACCACATGGGTACAACACATTAAAACACTTGTAAGTTATTTTTATTTCTTCAGAAAAATAGAATTAAGATTTATCTAAATGTAATCAACTTTTTGGTAGGAATGAAACCCTTAAATGTACATACAACATGCTCTGTAAAATCTGCATGACTTTCTTTCTGGTGTGAAGTCTGCTAAATATACAGAAGCAAGTCACAGAATTTCTTCTAGTATAAAAAATGTATATTAGTAGGTAAACCCTGTATATTAATAGCAAGGATACAGAGAATGAGTAGTAAAGATAATGATTATGCAATTATAAAATCACAGGTGATATTAATACAATGTCTATTGGTCTTTCCTGTCTATAGTTGTAGAAGAACTTGTTACTTTCTCAACAAGAAAGATCACAATTGTATGCTCTCATTTTAATCAACTGCACAGTAAATTTCACATTTCTCTGAAATTAGTGCAGATTAAATATTTAAAGATGGCACCATATTTGAATTCATTTGTGAACCCCCTTGTGTAAAGTGATGAAATGCAAGTGGTTTACCATTACCTTCAACCATCAGAGCCATTGACAATACGGACAATGTCCACATTAAGTCGTGCTCTCACTTTGATAAATGGACTTAGGCCGTTTTACTGCTGGTAACCCAAACCTGTTATTTCTTTTAAAATTCAGTCAGGGGTGAAAAATAAAAGGTTACCAACAGATACCCACAGCCCTACAGAGCAGAGACAATAAAACCTCTGCACTAAATAACTATGAAACAAACAAACAAATAAACAAACAAACGTTAAGCAAAATACAATCAAACGATAACAATGAAACAAATAAAACACTTTGCATTTACTTGTGATCTTTACCATCAATGGTTTTCCTCCCTAGTCTAGTCGTTTTAGTTAAGCTCATTTTATTTGGATTGCACTGCTTCATAGTCGCAGAAAGCACTATATATCCACATGATTTGTATGTCTGAGAAGCTGCAACTTGGATCACAAGACCTCCCAAGGTCTGCAGAGATCTGTCATCTGTACCTTTTGGCTGAATACTTACATTATGCATGCATATAACTGTTTCTTTTATGCAATCTATTAATCTCCCTATTAGTTTTTTGTCAATGTCACAATTTTTTTTAACTATAAATGCTTTGCATGCCAAGAGCATGAAGCAATCCATAATATAGGTAATGAAATAAAGATTACAAAATAAAAGTTGGATCCAAAAATTGCCCATATTATTTTAAAAAGTGACTCCAAAATTTTAACCCAAAGTACTCAGGAGTTGATCAAGAGTTAATTAAATATGAAAGTAAAGCAAACAATTTATTACACAGAGCAAGTGACAACATGCGAGGACTGTAAATTAATCACCGCAGCTCCCTCCAAACGGTAATGAGTGGAGAGGATCTGTGGCAGTAATGCGAGCTCTTATAAACTCAGCAGAAGCAATAATGTTGACAACATCATTACTGAAAAACAGACGATCAAGAAACCAGAAATCTTGAATTTTATGGCTGGGTTTTATTTAATTGTCAGCCCAACCATTTTCTGTCAGTCGCCTGTCGTATGCCAGAGCAGAAATTATCAACTTTTCAAAGAATGGGTTTCTCCTTGAATATTAAGTATTTTTCCATATGCAAATATTTAGTTTGTTGAATTGATTCAGACTTTATCTAAGCACCTTTTGCACACAAGTTAACATGCAAGGCTTTTCCTGACAGCTCAGACTGTTAAAAATGAAGGGCTTGAAGAAGATCAGTGTGAATTGATCTGACCAGTGGGAGGAGATGTTGACCGCACACCTCCGTCACACCGTACCCCCCTAGAGGGCCAAAGGTATGGCATGTTCCAGAGGGCACCTGAGTGCTTGTGTGTCTGCGTGTTTGTACAACAGTGGTGAGCAGGGAACTTGTAAACATTCAAATGCCTAGCAAATGTCAATTCAAAAATCACTCAAACCTTTTCCAAATAAGGAAACTTCACATATTAACAAACAAATGAGTCTATACGCTTTCAAAATATTCACCATTTAACCCCCAGCCCTGCCTGCCTCAGCGTTACGGCAGCACTTTATTCTTCTCCTCGATTTCACGTGATTCTGGCTTTGCTTTGTTAGTCTCCTGACCTAAATATATTTGTTACCTTGGAAACAAAACATTTCATGTCTGCTTGTTCTCATTGTCAAAGTATGCTTTCAGAGTATGCTTTCTAGAGAAATTAAAAGGCAATTTACATGCTAGCTGCTGTTCAAGTCACACGGCGAGGTATTCGAAAACTGCAGTCCTCACTCGGGACCAGCGTCTCGAGAACAGTGCTGACTATTCCCTCACATTCCCCAAACTTCAAAGCTTTCTCCTATATTCAAATACAGGTTCCTCCGCATTAACAAAAATAATAATAAATTTAGTTCTTTCTTTGTTGACAAGTGAACAATACAGCCTGGTGAATGAAATTTTTGTAGTCCCATACATCTGGATGATTCTTAATTCAGCAGATTTAAGAGAAAATAGAGAGAAAGAAGTATTATTACTTTATTTCAAAAACAGCATTTAAAGAAGGCCTATGTGTCTTTTCAAAATTTACAGGTATAATTTCAACTTCACTTTGACTTTCAGGCTCATTCACCTGAGATAACAAAACACATCCCCTCATTGGAGCAAAGTGAAGACATTAGCTATTCTATCTGGCAGATCTCCAGCCCACAAATACTTCACAGAATACCCTTGGTGGTGTGCTTTGCCAGTTCTGATCAATACAGCTTTCCATTTTTTTTTTTAAAGATTTCTGCACTAGAGGTAAAGGATACAGAACTGTGGAGCTTGTTTGATGTTCCTTTATTTCACTGCTACTCGAATTTATCTGAATTCTTGCAATTATGCACTTCAGATCACAATAGCGCTATTTCACGGCCCTTGCTTTGAGAAGCAAAGCTGAAGTGTTAAGTGTGGACATTCTGAAAAATGAGGAAGGTTCCATCTTTTCTCTGAGGGGGTCCAATAGGCTTCTTCTTGAAGTTTCTCTCTCTTTAAACAATGAATGAAGTTGCGGAGCACAGCAGCACTTGTTCTAAATTCATACTGACGGAACTCCTGATCTGTGGGCTCATATGTGAGTTAAAAAAAGTTTAATTTAATTGTAAATGTTTAATTTAACTGCTTAATGGCATTGTGCAAATTGCTGACCCCCTTGCTCCAGTGTTTTACATTTGTTTTTTCAGTGCATCTGGTTCGAATGCCGTTTTGTTTAAGATTAGCATATTTTTCAACAGTAAGCTTTCTGTTCATCTCTCCTCTCCTATAGTGTGTAGTCACACGGCACTCTTTTTTGATTACACACGGTTAATCGTACATATTTATCTTTTAACCTCCTGCTAAGATTTTCACTCATAACAGCTAATTAACCTGAACATCAAACTAAATTTTCCTGCAAATTACAATAAATAGTAAGCGTTTCACCTACGCTGTGAGGTTTTTCAAACATTTCTAACATTGCTTACAAACACACAATTACAGCAGTACTAAAGCAAGAAACCCTGGCTGTGATGTGAGGAACTTCTGTGTCCTTTAACATGTCTGTCAGTTATTTCTTAAACTGAAGTTTGGCAAATCTTCTGTGTCATTATTAAGGAGTTTTTGTGTGTTCGTGTGTTCAGGAAGTTATTATAAATAGCTTTCAGACTGGTTTAAAAGTGATTTTTGCAGCCAGCGTGTACGCTCACACAGTCACACAGCAAACACACACACATCTCAACCCTCATTGAAGCCACTATAAAGTTATTCTGTTTGTTTAGTCACTTTTTTCCCCCTGAACTCCTGGTGGATTTTATTTTTTTCCCAAGAAGTAAAAAGTGCCAATAAGACCTCAGTTTTCCACACTGAGTTTGCACCACAATCCTCCAGTGTCTAACCTTGCATCCAACTCAATCAATATCTCCAACTGAGCCTGGGGCTAAGCTACAGAAAATACCACATCCAATTTACACACAGAAATAACCAAGTTTCCACCAGGTGCAACATAATCACCGAAACAAAAAACACCCGGCCCGCATCCCATGTATATTCTAAACAGCAGTGGTGACCCCCATTTACATGAGAAAATCACACCATTACTGTGCGACGCCTGGGACTTGGCCATCAAAGGGCTGTGCGGCTCCGGTTCCGCTTTACTTAAAAGGGAGTATTTTGGCTTTTGGTGACACCAGTGCACATCACTCATATATGTGCTTATGCAAATAAGTCGTTACATTTGTTTTCATTCTTAATTACTTATTTATTTATTGATTGATTGATTGATTGATTGACTGATTGATTGATACACCCCCCCCCCCCCCCAAAGGAGAGCGCTGCCTGTATCATTGCAGTTTTTCCCATGGCAGTTTGGTGGGAAAAACTGCTTTATTTCTCTCCCCCAGTGTGCCAAGTCTTTGCCATTACAAGACACGCCATGTGTTGGGGGTCCTGCACCGGGACCAAGCAAAGGGAGCGAGAAAATGTCCGTCGGATAAAAATTAACGAGCAGTCAGGACGTAAATTCTGAGAGCTGCTGTCCACACCTGCCTGTCCATCACTGTGGTTATTACAACAGGAATGCAGTGATGAAGAATATGGCTGAAAAGGTCACTTTCTGTTAACTTTAGACACATGGTACATATTGCGCTTCACTGAAAGACAGAAACCATTGATGTAATCACTTAAACACAGTTTCCAAAAATGGGGTGGTTATTTTCTGCCTCAAATAGTATCAAATGAAGGGTACTTTACATGATTTCTTTCATGTAATGTACAGCTGCAGTCTTCAGTGATATTTTTAACATACATGATTGTTAAGATAGCTACATAATAGAATAAACATTTTCATTATGCACTAGATTAGCTATGTAGTATTTTATACTTGTACGAGAAAGTGCACCCAAAACAGCTGCTCACAAGTAATTTGAAGATAACCCTCAAAAAATCCCAAGAACTCAAGTAATTGGGCAACTGTCCCTCAGGACATGAGTGTGTGCTCACCATAAAACAAACATCATCAGCAGATCCACATCAAACCAATAAGTGGTCACTTAAGCACTCCGCAGCACACCTTAACCTTCACAAAAACACAAGTCTTTGGTGTTCTGGTTTTACAACCAGATTTCCACTAATGTAATGATTTTTAAAAACACCTTAAAGAGTAGACATGCTTTGCCATTATATAAATATCACAAACACCCATGTCATAAGCTGAAGAACAAGAAAAACTGTTTGTGACAACAGTGTGTGCGCACGTGTGTGTGTAGACACATAGACGTAACCGAAAGTACTGGCACAGCTGTATTTTATTCAGTGCATCATTCTTCCTCAAAACTGTTGGCATGCAGAGATGTTTTGTCATTCATACATGCATTTCTTTGGTTTGCAGTGGAACAAAACAAAAAAGCTGTGAAATGAAATGAATTCTTGCTTATTATAGAAAGACATTCTAAAAAGAGAGCTTTCAGAGGAACTTTGAAAGAAGTTAATATGCAATTAAAGTAATTTTATGGCATGCTTCTTCTCATACTATGACTCAGAGTGCTGAACAGCAGATTACAACAGGAGACCCGATATAACGTGAGGCTATAGGTAGAGGTTATGCATTTAATAGCAGCAACTATACGGGGTATAAGCATAATATCGTAAGCCTGCTGGCAACTGAGGAAAAAAAAAAAAAAAAAAAAAAAAAAAAAA
>UFQX01000038.1:590266-701077 GCA_900497675.1 Arapaima gigas
GGGGGGGGGGGGAAGAAAAAAAAAAAAAAAAAAAAAAAAAAAAAAAAAACTCCAAACCAGGGGGCAAGGGAGAAAATTAAATGTTTTGGGGTCTAACTGCCAGCTATCCACCCCTCCTGGGCTTTCTATATGTAGAAAAAATACTGTCAGTAGTTGTATAGAGGTTAAATTGCTAGGGAGAACAATGTGTAAGACAGTAAAAGCTCCATAATGTGATGCTGAGCTGTAGTTGTGTGGATCTCATCATCAGGCATGGAGTCCTCAGCTCCTGGCAGCATGGAGTGTTGGTCTCATCTACACTCATCAGGAGAAGGGGGGTCAACGATATGCTTGCAATACAAAGAAACTCAATAATAGCCAAACATGATCAACTTAAGGGCTATAAAACCATCTCCAAAGACCTTGATGTTCCTGTGACCACTGTTGCTAATATTACCAAGAACTTTAAGGCCCATGGGACTGTAGCCAACATCCCTGGCTGTTGCTGCAAGTGGAAAAGTGACCCAAGATTGAAGACAAAGATTGTTCAAATGGTAGACAAAGAACCAAAGAAACATCAAAACAGATCCAAGCTAATGTTTAAACTCAAGGATTCAAGTCACACCATCCGTCACTGTCTGAATGAAAATGAGCTCCATGCTAGAAGATCTAGGAAGATCCAGAAACAAAAAAAAATGCATGTTAAAAAGCCATAGTCCTTCTAGAAGAATGTTCTTTGGACAGATAAAACAAAATTAGAGCTTTTTGGTAAATCACACCAACTCTGCATTCACATAAAGCAAAATGAAACTTTCAAATAAAAGAACACCATTCCTATTGTGAAACATGGAGGAAGCTCAGTGATATTTTGAGTTTGCTTTGCTGCCTCTACCACTGGGTGCCTTAAATCTGTGCAGGACAGGTTAAAATCAAAAGATTGTTAAGGCACTTTGTAATGAACTGTACAGCACAGTGTCTGTAAGCTGTGTCTCAGTCACAGGGTCCTCCATCAGGAAAATGATACCAAAACATACCTCAAAAAGCACACAGAAAGGATGAGAAGAAAAAATTTGACCATTCTGAAGTGTCCTGCTGTAAGTTTTGATCTGAATCCCACAGAACATCTGTGGAAGGCGCTGAAACTTGCAGAAGGGAGAAGCACCCATCACACCTGAGGGAACTGGAGCAGATTGGTTCAGAAGAGTTGGCCAAACTACCAGTGGAGAACTGTAGAAATCCCACTGGCTCTTCATGGCTCTGCCATGACGTATTAGGTTGAGGGTACCAATATTTTTGCCCTTGCCATTTTCATTTGTTTTATTTTGTGAAATAATATGTTATCATAAGTCAAAAGCAAAGATTTTGTTCTATGAAATGCAAAGTAAAGAATGGTGGTTACCAAAGACTTTTGTCAGTTGTAACTTATTTCAGAGAAAATTGTAATATTATGATAAAAGACAGGTCCTGGCTATTGAGGAAATACAAAGGCATGTTCAAGTGTACACTCAACTGTAGTCCAACAAAAGACCAGCTACAGATACTCCAAGAGCCAAAACAGATCAGAACTGGAAGAGAATGTGGGAGCAGGAATCATTCAATCACAGAACACCAATGCACTAAGAGACCTGAGCACAGAGTACTACAACCTCCCAGAGCAGGAACAAGTCACTATCACAGCAGCAGATGTCCAATAATCGATCACAAACATGAAGAACCGGGCACTACCAGGGCCTGACGTGATCCATGCCTACTGGCTAAAGAAACTTACAGCTCTGCGTAACTCCTGTACATTGATAACATTGTCTAAAACTGACACTGATTCCCTGATCCATCTGACAAGGATCCTGGGATGTCTATCGATTTCAAATAGTGGACATATAAATGCAATTTATAACTTTACCTGTGTTAGCTGTTCAACGCTAATTTAAGCATATTCATTTTAGGTGCTGTGATTGTAAGAGTGATGGAATCAGGCACATACAAACCTAAGAAAAGCCCAGACTATACTGAATATATATGGTAGATTTGTGAGTCTAAATGCAAAAAGTGTTGCTTATCATCAAAAGTACAAGATAGGTTCTCCTTTAAAGAAGAAATAGGCATTAACTTATTTCTTATTTGAGTCTTCTGTGACAAGTGTAGAGTCAGAGGGGAAACCTGAATATGTTAAGTGAGAACACCAATGTGCAATGAATCTGCACAAGACACGCACACACACACAAAAAAGGGGGAGGCCAAGATCAGTGACTACACTGTTTTGCTCCTGCAGACACCATTACACCATTTCATGGCCCACACGGTGTAAGTGCTCCACATTTCTCCTTGCACTTTGTTTACTGTATATGCCAATAGTGTAATATTAAACAAAAACAGTGCGCGCCGTGCCAGAATGATTGATTACGACGGGCTGGCAAGGTCACCCTGGAGGAACAGGCCGAGTGCAGACAGGGCTGTCTGACTCGCGCAGTTAACACTATATCCGCATTGTATGAGTGTCACCAACAATCCAGTGATTTATTGCTTGGGAGGCTCTGTTCAATTTTTTTTTTCTCCTGCCTGACCAAATTGCACATTTTCTACAAAAAGAAGCAAAAATATTTTGCCACGTAGATTATCTGAAATCTCATCTCCTTTTTTAGGTCCGCTTTGGAACATATACTGATGATCAAAAGTGGGTTTTACAAGTTGTTGGAACATTTGTTGGAGGGGGACTACATTCTGAAAACAAAAAGGAGATGTTGCTAGACCTTTAATCAGATTTTAGTAACAACTCTTATGCATGAGCAAATTTGCAGCTTGTGTGCTTTTTTAACATTTTTTTAAACCTGTAGGTCACATTTCTACTATTTAATAGAAATATCTAAAAATTACATACCAACTAATGCATGGTGATTTAGAAGGTACTTTAATTAAGTCTAGATACAGTTTTTTTTGGCATGGTGTGCATGTCTATGAATGCAATTTGTACATATATATGCTTATATCAAACCTGTTGTAGAACATTAAAGAAATTCTGAATGGAGAAGTGAAAACAAATAAGCACGTTCTAATTTTTTGCATCTTCTGAAATCATTTTCCACTCTATAGGACATTTGCCATGACCTCAGAATATATATAGTGTAGAATTTCCTTTGGCCTCAAACAAAACATTGACGCAATGTACAACGCTGACTCTGAGGAATTACAGGCTGCCTAAAAAATAATAGCTTGCCACTTATCAAATTGACATCAGCTTTCAGTAGTAAGCCTTTCTGTTGAGATCAATGAAAATAAGTATGTAATGCAATTAAACTGCATTTTTCAAGCTGCATTTGTAAAAATGAACATGCAAAACCATTTAACTCCTTAAACGTGTAGAAATATAGTTTTAATAAATGCCATTAGACAACTTACCGTTTACAATAAAAGTCCGAGCTTTTTGATAAGGTGCTGAAAATCTTTTTTTTAATATTTCTGTCCTGCCAAAACAATGGAAAAAATAGCACAATAACAAATTCAGTAGTGTGAATTCTTCACCACTTTTCAGAACAGTAATTGCTTGATGCTTTTGAAATAAGCCCAAATGTGGGAGGACATGATGTCTTTGTAGTAACAAATTGGACTTCATATATGGCATCTTTATGCAGGGCTATTACCTGAACAGTACCTGCATGTAGCTACCTGTCACTGATCCAAGCAGAAGGGGAATACTCTTTGTAAAGTCCTGATCCAGACTCAAAAGCTGCCAGGCAGACAAATGTTTGCTTGTAGAATAGATCAGAGGGAAGACTTGATTTTAATGATCCCCCCCCAGCTCAAGCATACATACGCACACCCACACACCCACAGCCTAGGTTTTGCAGAAGCTGGACAGGTGCTAATAAAGTAGCTGAATGTGGGCCCCATCACGTGTCCTGTGTGCCCCTTCACCGCTGACTGCCTCAGTTCTTCCTGAGCTTCACTCTGCCAGGGCCTCTGTAATCACCAAACACAGCAGCCCTACCTGCTTCCCTGCCGAGCCACGTTTGAAGGTGTAACCTCACCCGCCGCCACTGCTTCGCTCCCCTCTTTTTACCTGCAAATGACTGCCATTACGGCTGACAGATGACAACAAGCTCAACATGCAGAGTTGTGCAGGCTGTGAAATGTCATCAGTCACCAGTACATCTTTAGAGGTGTTGCGCATTTTACACTCTGTGTCTCATTTGATGATTTATGACCTTGGTAAAATGACAGATTTTTTTTTTAATCTGTGTACATTTAAATGATTTCCTGCTATGTACAAAGAGGTACATGCACTGTAGAAATCAATGCGCTGTAAACCACAGATAAGAAAAAAGTTTCTCATGTCTGTGTCCCCTGATTTTAGTGCTTATTGTATCTGATCTACAAAATTCATTTTGTGACTGTGAAGGCCCATCACCTTTCCTATGAAAGGCTGAAGTCTGAATCTACTCTCACACTGTAGTACCTTTGGGCAGGGTACTTATTGTAAACTGCTCCAGTAAAATTACAGAACTAAATAATGAACTTTAATATTGGAAGTTGTTTTGGAGGACATTTTCAGCTGAATGAATTGTCATTCATGTACCAAATATAAAGGTAAATATATATGTCTTTTGCATTTGGTCACAAGTTCCTATCCATACACCTGGGAAAGAATCTCTTGCCACGTCTGATCCATCGCTGGCTATGCTCTGCAGACATATCCAGGCATCCAGCATTTGTTACATTTAGGAGGAATACCTGATCATGAAAGAATTCCTCTATGGCTTCAAAGAAAGGGTAAGGTAGGAAGAAAAGTGACACCATCCTAGGATGGACTGTAAACCATTCAGTAACTGCAAGGAAATGGTGAAATGTTACATTGTCCCATACAGTTGCATATTTTTACTTACTTATTCTCTTTCCTCACCTGAAACAACAACGCCTTCCATAGAGGTCATCAAGAAATGAAATGAGGTGCAGTGTACTATACAGCCCAATTAGTGGGTTTATGTTAAAACAATCCATCAGAGGATATTGCTCCACACATTGTAAGGCTGGTGCTCCTCTGGTCTAGAATATCCACCGTGGCTTTTTTCCCAATCACATTCCTTCCTTACCTGCATATGTGGCCATGTAAAAACCTCATCCACAAATGTGAATATCTAGCTATCCACAAATCCACAAATATGAATATCTTGCTTGGATTCAAACTCTGTGAATCTCTCATAGAAATCCACAAAACAACATAAGAATTATGCCATTACAGTAGTTTACATTATACCTAAAACATGATTATGTGCTGGTTTGGACATTTGGTTTTGATCAAAATCAGTGCTGAACTGCACAGACATCTTACCTATACATACAGACACCTTACTTCCTTGACACTATCAGAGTTCCTCTCAAAGGGGACCATGTACAACTGCTTCATCCTGACTTGAGGCTTTTTCAGGGCTCTAGAAATAGTTGCCATGTTTACACTTTCCAGATGTAGTGTTGTCTGCCAACACTGTCCTGAATTTTTGAGAGTTTTATAACGTTTTTGGCAATGACCATATCATCATTTCCTACTCAGCAGTTAAAATCCTACCTCTTCCTCCTGTGGGAGGTAACTGTTGGGTCCTAAACCAGAAATACAAACACAGTCATACACTCGCATGGTTCTGGAGGCTTTGCTCAATTTACTCTAATACTCTAATATGGATTTCAATCAGAAGCCCATGCAGAAGGCAAAATTTACCTGCTGATTCATGGAAAATTCTCACAGCAGATGCCACAATGTCACAATGCATTTCAGGTTGTCACAGTACATTGCAGAATTGGCTGCACTCTCTGACCAACCTCTCTTACTTACAGACCATGATTTGTGTCATGAACAATTACGGTAGCTCTAATTCATCATAGACTACAGCTCTTGATTTTCCTCTCAGTTGTTTTCCACCACACATATGTACCCCTCTCCTGGTCTCTCTTCTTCTCTGTCAACCATTTATCTGTGGCTAGGTCCATATTTACATACAAAATCATTTCAAATGATTCTTAGAACTGATAATGAAATTGAAAACAAAACATTGGGGTAGTTCTTTTGGTAAAAAGGGAATCAGCAGATTTTTCATTGTTGCTTTTTTTGGTTACATATAGAATATATTTGTGTAAATATGATTTAGCTGTACAAATACAGCAAATTGCTGTCTAATTTAGTTATACAATAATTTAGATTTTGAAGTTAAATTTAACAGTTTTGAAAAGTGTAAAATGGGCTGTAGATCCAAAGAGATTTGCTTGTGGTTGAGCTGCAGAGAGAAAAGAATTCATGAATTTTGAAATATGAGGTTATTGAATGAGTTTGTGTGAAAGCAATGAAAATGATCAACTGGTTAGTCCACACAGACTGCGGTTGTGTTAACTGTGAAGAGTTAACATGGACACATTATTGAGAAGTATTTAAATGTATTTAAAAAAAGAAAATCTGTAATAATATTAACAATAATAACTGCTCTGAAAGGACTGTGATCTTGGAAATTGAGACTGTTCAGTTTACTAACTCTAATATATATGCTGAAAACATGGAGAATAAAAGACCTCACTGAATTAAGTCAGTAGCAGGCAATGACATAATAAATACCTAGAGTAATGGCGCATTTACTTATTATTCCCACTCTCGGAACTTGCATTTCTGTACAGCTGAAAAGTTACATCTCTCATCAGGACTTTGGGTACATTTGCTTGTAGAGAATGTAGCTCTGCAAGTTGACTTATTATTAAAGCCTCCTTAGATCGTTCGCATTTTTTTAAATTTACTCAAGTCACATGATACCTCTTTCGTGTTTTGCTGTTGGTTGTGTTTGCTCCTCTTCAGTCATTTGCTATTGCATGTGAGGCACAGTAAAATCATCCTGTGGCCAACAGCCAGGCAGACCAAGCCCATCCACTGTCCATGACAATGGAACTTGAGGGCCACCACTCTTTAGTCAAAATACATCTCTCCTCCTAGGTGTCAGAATGACACACGAGAAGTACTAGGAGACTGTTTGGTGCACCCTGCTAGAAAGACCACATCAGTGACTTTTTTACACCTATCAAGATAGCTACACTCTCTGATGGCTGATTTGCTGGAAAATTCTCACAGTAGCTGCTACTGTTGAGCATTGCAGGTTTTGCTGCACTCTTACTGACTAACTATGACTTGTGACACGATCAATTATGGTAGCCCTAATGTCATCCTAGACTATAGCTCTTGATTCTCCTCTCAGTTGTCTTCCACCACACATATTTATTCCTCTCCCACTCCCAAGCAACTCCAACTCAAACTCCTAACTCTAATTTGTGCATGATTATTTCTGCCTGGAACATATCCTCTTGTGTCACAGGTGCATGCTGCTGTTATGGCTCATTTCACAGAGCAAAGGCATAGAACTTCATTTTGATATGAAACTTTCTGCTCTGCTCAATTGAAAATGCACTGAAGAAGTAAGTTTTTTTTTTTAAAGTGTACTATGTCAGTGTCTCTGAGGGTCTTCATTATTGTAACTGCTGTGTTGCATAGTCAAACTTGCAGTATTGATTTGTTACTAAGAACTGATGACTGAGGGTTTAGAAGTTACACGAGAGGAGTACAAGAGGAGTTACAACTACTACTGCAGTTCTGAAGACAGGAACATCACAGTTTCTCAGCCTTTTCAAGAGGCTTTTTAAACTGAGCTTGGTGCTTTTAAACCTAAACCTGTTTTAATATATATTTTCTTAAGGTGAAATCTGGTCAAATATGAGCATGTTTTGCTTTACTGCCATCTCCGTTCATGTGGTGTATGTAGACTTAGTTTACTGTTTTCTAAATATTAATACTTACGTTCATACCTCATGTTTCATCCTTCTTATTTTTGTCAACAGAGCGTCCCTTGTTTTTTCATGTCAAAAATCTGGTTTAAGTTCCAAGCTCGAATATAACTTTTTTAGTCTGACCATAAAAACACAAAAAGAATCCCCATTTACGTTTTGATACAACATTCTATAGCTGACCTATGAAGTTAAAAACAGTGCATCTGTGATATATTCTGAAACGTAACAGTTGATTATGTGTCTTGCTTTTATTGTTCCTGGTGTGTACCTATAGCATGTGGTCTGCAATAACACTTCATTTGCCTGTGCCTGCACTCATATCACACAATACCTTCGCCCAGTACAGACTGTAATAGTGCATTACAGTGAAATGTATTGTTTTTTTTATTTAAGTCGTGTGCACTTATTTAAAACAAATGTCATTGCTAAATGTCGGTTGCTGTATAAGCTAAAAAGAGAGTGAGTGACGATGGTTTGTTAGTCATATAGATGTTTTGTAGTGTTTTAGTTACACAGAACAACACAATATTCTGTGATGAAACCATGAGCAGTTTTGCCCCAATACTCGGAGTGAGATAAAAAATTATTCATTGAATGTGAGACCATCAGACCTCCCACTGTTTCCTCACAAATGGCTGAACCACCATGGGGTTACAAAATTTAACATGTAAATTGCAGAATAACGTATCATTTCTGCTGTAAATCCCAAATGGTTGCCATTAAAATCAAGCAATTCCACCTGTGAAATTAAAGCGGTGAACGTTTCCAAAGAGGAGATGAACGGCAGTTGATGATTAACTCTTCAATAATCAATCCTATCATTGGGAATACTTAATCAGAACCTTTGAAATATTAACAAGATCTTCTCTTTTCTGTGAGATCATCTTCCCTTTAGCGTCTGTAAGCCCTGTAATTAATCTCCTTTTGTAACACGCACAGTATTAAAATAAGGAAAACCAAGATATTAGCCACTGGCAGTTTGGCAGATTTCGTTTAGTAGCTGTTATGGACACCATTTGTATAACTTACTAGGTGTCAAGTTCAGATTCCTCGGAAAAAGAAACTGGCTGCTTTTGTTTGTAATTGATTTTTTTACCAGTCTGAAAAGTAATCTTTAAAACTTTGAATAATTTCTTTAACTTTTAGTCTTAGCTGAATAACACCCAGGTTAAGCACAGATCCACTGAGGAATGTGTGTGGTGAGACTCATACAGATTTCCTACTGGGTGTGTATCGGTTTTAATCGCATAGTCCTGTCACAAGGGTTGTGCGAAACTTATTGATATATCGTAATCTGTCTATGGACAAAGAAGACGCAAGTGGTGGTGCAGTCTTTAAATGAATTTGATTTGTTAGCACAAACTATCATTTGCTGAAGTTGTCTGTTGGCTTGATCCTCCTGATATAGAGGATGCTTCAGCAGTCCATGCAATGCACAACAGGAACTCTGGTAGGATGGGAGTTCATGCCACAGTAGTCTTTAGACAACCACTCAGACCAGATATGTCTGAACTGCCTGGCCCTGATAACCATTAAAACAATTGTGTCTTGGAAAGCCTTTCTGGAAAAGGTCTAGGGTAAAAACAATGCTGGTGCAATATCAGTGTGGGGTGGCTATACTACATCAGGGACAGAGTTCAGGCAAGCCAACTAAGTGCAGGAGGCCCACTGCTGAGCGGAGGGAACTCAGTCCCCACAGACTCCCCTTTGAGAAGAAGCGGTTGGAGCTGAAGCTTCTCTCTGCACTTGTCGGTCTAATTGGGGAGTCGCGGAACACTTCTTTACTGACAGAGCAAAACTCCAGGCCTTGGCAGTTTGTAAAATTCTCATGTAAAAGATCACGGGCATATACTCGTTTTTGTGGTTTAGTTCAATCAACATATCGTACAAAAGCTTTTATTTTAATTCAGCGTTAAAAGACAAACCGAAAGAGTGTCACAGCAAATTAAATACACAATAATGATTACATTTTTCTAACATGAGACATTGAATGAAAAATTGACATTTTCAGTCTTAGGAATGGCTTTATTACTTTACTCTTCTATAATTCATTTAACATAGCCCTATAACCCATTCAATGGTAAGAATTAATAAAACTGTAGCTGGTCTTGTATAAAAGCAACAAAATCATACATAGCACATTTAGAGTACAATGCAAAGGCTCCGCAGACAGTAAAATCAAGGGTAATGTTATGGACTCCACATGTATTTGCACACGAATTCCCCCGAGGGACTAAATGCAGAGAAATGTTCGGCCTTATCAAATTTCCTTGTGTAAATATTTTAGAGCCATTTCATTTTATTCCAGTTGAATGCCCAAATAAGTCTAAATGTGCAATGCTAAATTTTAATATTGATAAATATTTAATCAACAATAAATTATAGCTTCATGCTGGAACAGTCCAATGTAATTGTTAATAGACTTGTGGCATTTGATGATGTCAGCTTAGCAGAAAGGATAGGGACGACACATTTAAATTATGAATGTGGACATGTTCTGTCAAAACTGACCTAAACTACAATATTAAAATATGTTAAGTGAAGTAGAGCCACCTCCTGCACACTGTGGGTTCCTGTGAACGTACTTTAAAAGAACACTACAACCTTGCTGTTGATGAATTATTACACTTTCAACAAAGTTAAATAACCCATTAGCAAAAATTAAAATTTTGTACATTGTTGACTATACTGTAAATTGCAGCTTGCTTAAATTATAGCAACAGTTATTGAATTAAGGCATTAAGTGCCTTGTTAAGTCAAAAATATTAAAAAATAATTTAGTATGCATATAGGCACATGCTGTGGAGTTGATTTGATTAGTCCATCATGAGGAAACACATTATTTTCTGCCTAACAGCATCAGGGGGCAAAAAGGGGTAAGAAGTTAACTTTATGCCCCAGGCTAGCATGCAACATAACCATATTAAATATTGTTCTCCCTTGTCACTTATTTATTTATTTGAGCCATACAGTAACCAGGAATAATAACCTGACGACTCAGACATACTTCACCTGGTTAGTTACACCGTGTGATGAAACTGGGGGGCAATTTAATGGCAGCAGTGCCCTTTTGACCTCTCCGTCCAAATTCATAAATTTTTCAGGGCATGAAATAGTCAAGGTACAGTGCTTAATGAGGTCTGTTTTAGAGGGGCCCGACGTTTTTTTCATCCCCTTCCCTCAAAACAGCCATCGACAGTCAGAAGGACGGCAGTCCCAAATTAAAATTAATTTCAGATCTTGAAAATATTACCCCTGAAAAATGAAAAGAACAGGGTATAGAAAACAGAAGGAGCAATAAAAAATGTGCACTGGAGCTGCACAGAATTCACAGCGATGAATGTTTCTATTTAAGCAGATTGACATAATAAGTTGAGTGCGGCATCAGGCCCTGGTTCAGTTTCAAGGATGATGAATACCTTCGGCGGACACGGCTCTGTGTAATGAATTACGAGGCCTCCACTTCTACCTGGGTAACATTTTGCAGGGGTTGTGGTGCACTCTGAGCAACCAATTATGTCATCATCCTGGTATTTATCTGGACATAATGATTCACAGCATCGCTGCAGCACTGGCATAATTTATGACACAGAAGAGTGTCGACCAAAAATAAAATATTCATTATCAGGGAAACTTCTGTCCAATAATTAAGACGTCCACAGAGTGTTCCTGTAAATTTGAAGCAGCTGTCTTTATTAACCACTAGGGACTGGAAAGTACCCTTATTATATTGTACTACCAAAGGTTGTTCTTGCTTTATTCAATCATGCACACTATTTTAAGACTTGTGTTTGTCATTAGAGGTTCACTGTAATTTGCAAGAATATCTGATGAATATTAATATTTCCCGTCTTTGTACTATAGCACAAGCTTTGTCCCATTTGGGTCTATTTCAGTAATACTCTATGCTATCGTGGCATGTATGTAATTTATTTTACAAGAGTACATACAAATATATTTACGTCAACATATCCATTCCTGTAGCAGATAAAAAAATAACTTTCTGTATATGAAATTGTCAAACTTGTTCCACACAAGCATTAATGTACAAGTATATCAATAGTGTATGAATTAAAAATTAAAGTGCTAAAGTGCTAAGCTTTTCTTAAACATTGCCCAAACATAATACATTTGTTACAAAACATTTTTGGAAAAGCTTTATTAAAAATAAGAAGAAAAGATGTTTCAGTCACAGCTAATTTAATTCGAGTACACTTTAACGCAAGTTGAAAGAGTGTGAAAAAACATCCATGACTTGCAGTCCAGAGCAGTAGTTATGGTGGTAGTTATGTCTCGTCTTGTGCTGCCTTGGCGGCAGGAAGGAGCTGACAACCACAGCAACAAAAGGATAAAAATGTCCACTTCTGAGGCAGAGATTTTGACTCCCAATAAATCATCGTCATTTTATCATGGCCCCTCAAATAATGAGCAATAAAGTTTCCACACTGCAAAGGCCTGCGCATAAAAAAGAGGTGCACAGAAGAGAAGGACGAGATTCCTCTACGGCTTTATAAAAAGACTGCCTCTATGTCCAGCCCGAGAAAACATTTTTTCAATTTACTATGTAAACATTGTGATGAAGTGATTGGGTTTCTAACACTCATCGCTGGGGGTTTGCGACCCACCGGGGCCATACTGTAAAGCCCAGCTGCAGGAAACCCTTGAGGTCCTGTTGGGTGAGGTCCTGGGGGGACATCTTATATAGGACACAGTCATTTACATGATTAAACTATATGGAGAAACACATAAGCACAAACAGGGTCAAACGTGAATCAACATGGAATGGGTCCCATACTTCCCCACCTTCCCAAGATCTGGGCTGAAAAAAATGTGATGTTACACAACTTATCCATCCTCTTTCTTCTCTGTAGAAGAATTAGAGGGCAGAAATTGTAGCAGTTTTTTTGTGAATTGCACCGCTTCCTGTGCCTTATCTCATTCACGATTCTTAAAGCGGTTTCTTCAAAGTGCAAGTCATCTGAAACTACAGCTAGTGCCATACACATCACTATTAAATCTTGATGTATGAAATGCTCTGTATAAAGCAAAAGTGTTTAAAATTAGAATTAAATAGGTATTTATTATACATTTCTTAGACATCCCTGCTCTTAATTATAAACTATTTTTAATTTAACAACCTTATCCAATTAGTTTAATAGTTAGATTAGATGCTTACAAACATTATATGTACAAACATTATATATACTTGTATAATAATTAACCTATTTGTTCAGCAGAGCGATTTTTACTGGTGCCAGATTAAGGGTGCATGAGCAAAGTGAAGATCTGAACTTGGCTCTTTTCATTGAGCAACAGGGCTAACCACCACACCACCTGCTGTCCCGATAATTAATTCCCTTACTATAAAATTTCAGTACATTTAAACCATTCTGAGCTCTCCAGAACTCTCTCTGGAGATTTTCTAAATGCAAAGCACACAGTGTATTATTATTATTTTTAAATTTATTACATAAAAACATCACTAAAGTGGCCTTCATTTCTACAAATCTTGGCACAGCTTCTTTTTACCCCTTTTTTCAGAGGTTGTTTCATTATGACAAGCAGAGGACAGGCGACACCGCCTCCTTATTTGAAATTCTTTCTGCCAAGCCAAAACATTCTGGGTTGCTTATGTTTCCATATAACTTGTAATCAAACGTACATGAATAACACACATGCTGTCTTATCATAAATCCGACCCAGCCCCCGAACTGAAAAGCGATCTTACAAATGTTCCGTGGCATTCTGTCCTTCATTCATTTTAATGCGTTTATTTTATGATTTTGCTGATGAAATATGTGACTTACTGGGTGCTCAGAATTCCTTTCAGGCTACTGGCAGTCGCCATTTGACGTGGCAAGTCATATTTTACAGCTATATGTTTCAACTTTACACCGCATACTTCAGCTTGAGTCAGACAGTGGCAACAATGTTGTTTTTTTATCAAAGCTAATATATACTTTCATATTTATTTATTGATTTGCTAATGTATCTATTTTTCAGTTCGTGCACTTACATCTCTCCTGTACCTTCATAATGATTAATGATCAAATAATGTGTTACTGCAAAGGGCAAAGCTAATATTTCTGACCGAAGCAAAACCCCTGAAATGTAACGAGTGTTTAGGCCTCATCCATTCTCTGTAATTCACATTTTACTGTTTGTGAATTTATTACAATTAATGTCAGTTTAAATGAGGACGAAAAGTAACCAATTTGCTGCTCTTGTTTTTATTAATGGTGGAGAGTAACAGATCTGTGAGGTGAAAGCCACATATCCTTGGTAGCGCTCTAGGCCTCTGTCATTATACAGCCTGCATTGTCTGCTTTGATATGGTTTTGGTCTCATATTACCCGAGAGTTTTGAATTCCATTCTGGTAATCACTACAGCTATATAAATGCAGACATGAGATGCTAGAGAAAAAAGTAAAAGAGCAGAATTTAAAAGAGAAATCCAAGAAGCCAAGCACAGTAAAGATCTTAGATACTGAAACTACTGAATTTCCTCAAAATGAAATAACAGCTATATTTTCATCCTGTAAGACTAAATCATATCTGTTAGATATTCACATCTCAGTGCTCCTGCCTTTTTGAGATGGCAAATGACAAAACAACTTGCTAATAAATGCTGACCCACATAAATTTAATCTCCAGGAGAGACCGACAGTGTTCCATGGGTTGTCTGGGCAGCTCCGTTATATTTCTGGGTCAGACAGCACTGAGAGGGACCCCCCTCTTGGAAGTAGCTCAGGTGAGATGGCTACTCTGAGAGGCTAAGACACAATCCATCTGCTGCTCTGATACAGAACAAACATGTCCAGGATGAAATCGTCGATTTAAAGGTCAAATCTGAGGAGTCAGGCAATTTCACTTGACTTGCTGGTGACTTTAGCAACCAAGTTTGAATGGTGTAGAGAGGTGCAAAGCCTCAACCTGCCTCAAGGGGGCAGAAACATTTATTTAGTGATTTTTTATTCATAGGAGAAAATTAGTTTAGATCAGAAGCAGAATCAGCATGTTGAGAAACAAATGTGGGAGTGGCATATTGTTCAAAACATTATCTGTTTTGGCTCTAGTAATACACTACGGGACTCATTCTGCTGATGTTTAATAATAATAATAATCATTCAGTATGGTTTCAGGTCACAGGGAATAAATAAAACCAACGCAGACTGACACCAATGTGGAGGCATTAGGGTCTGTGGCGCCAGCAACCAAAGACTGTATAACACACAGATGGACTGCGCACCCCGGAGTGCCACCCGCTGGCAGCCGCCTGGCAACACGGCAGGGCCCCCATGTGCGGGAATAAGGCTCTCCTCTCATCATGAAGGATGGCTCTCCAGAGCGGGGGCCGGGGGGAGCCAGTTTAAAACACATACCATATGCAGTCAGGAAAGACCTCATTTATCAGCTCTGAAATACTATTTTTTGCACCTTGGGCTCCTCCCCCCACTACTGCCCCCACCTTCACCACACCTAGGTCCCCAGAAGCGGACTTGCCTCCTTGCTATGAGACTTGTCAGATTTTCTGAGTTAAAAAAAAAAAAAAACAGAGTATGTTTCAAACACTGCCCATCTCTCAGTTTCCTCATGCAGTGTGAAACCCACATCGACTGAGAAATAGGAATGTCATCCCGTTAAGTGACGGAGCGTCTAAAAAAGGGGGATTCTAACAGCAGCCAGAAAACAATCTTTGAACGCAGGACAGAGGAGACAACCATAGACACAAGACTGAAGAACAGACATCCTTTAGAGTAAAAAAGGTTGCAGTTGCATGACTGTTATAACAGTGTTAAAACGATGTTATGTGGCAGTATGTACTAGGCAATGGCTAATCCAGCCCATTTGTAATAGTCCTCTTGGCAGAAGTTAGCAATTATGTAATTTACCATAAAAATTACTGTGCAGGAAATAAAAATGACATCTTTACTTAATTTACAAGAACAATAATACTGCAAAGTATTTCAACCACTGCCATTATTGCTTTAATTACCGCAACTAATTAATGTAATATGTAAGTAATTTAAATTAAGTAATACATAAGTAATATAAATGATATCCATGTGTTTAATTTAAGTTATTTCTAGCTTTCTTTTTTGTGATTGCTTTGTAAGCGGTTACTACTATGTGTGGCATTACTTTGACTCGCGTGCAGAAGCGGCACTTTAAGCCAAGCCAAGAGACTAAAAAAAATGTTGTACAAATATATATAAAAAATGAACATACCTAATATCTGAGAAGGCTGTGTGAATGCATGCGTGCTGCTGAACAGCTGAGCGCACGTGAAGGGCCGATAGATGCACGGAAAATTCAAGTGCGTGATTGGAGGAGCTGGGCGGAAACCGGCATTGACCTTGAGCGCTGGGTCGGACGGGAGGCACACCCGTGCCCGGCGCTCGCATCGCTCATAATTTACTGCCCTTACCCCAATTAAAGAACTGTAAAAACATTCAAATTAATGCAGTCTTAACTCCTGGAGCAGGCATTATACAGAGCCCTACTTTCTTAATTAGTGCATAATTATTCACATTTTGATATCCGGGAAAATGATCACATGGAAATTATTTCAGGCAGTGCAACAATAGCTTATGGAGAGAGAGAGGGGGAAAAAAACGTCTCTTTAAAACTCCATTCTCTATTAACATGTTGAAGTAATTAATGCTTAATTACACTGGAAATACTATTACTGTTAATGTTTGATAGCTTCTGTGGCTGAGGAAAGTTCAGTAGTCTGTGGAATATGACTGTTCCCTTCAGGGAAGGATGACAAACACCTTCGTGTTTCCCTGTTCTTGATGCTGAGGGAGAGAGCAGTTAAATAATGTTTATAACTTCCTAAGTTTGTTAGCGCTCCGTTTTATTAATGAGGAGAAAAATGTGCATAAATGCTCCTCTTCTGCTTGTGTGAAACCCTCGTGAAGACAGTTTACTTCATTTGCACGTGTACTGAAGGGTGTCTTTGTGCTGATTAGAACTTGGTTTCAGTAGTTAAACACACGGAAAGCTGAGTGACAGTGATAGTTTGTTTTCCTTGTTCTCCTATAGACTCTAATGAAAATGTGACTCAAAGAGTAACTATTTTATGCTGTTCTGATGGACAACAGTGTTTAATATTAAGTGATTTTAAATGAGAAATCTAAAAAAGATGTGTAAGTCAGGTCAAAAAAGTAAGGATGGACTATAAAAGAAGAGCATTAAAATGTTCTTGGCAAAGTGAAGAACCATTTTCCAACAGGGAAGCAGGTAGGATGCACTGTACAGGGTTGTGTGTGGGCACAGCAAGTACAGCTAGAGCCACACTTCTGAGCTGTGGGTTTGGATGATGCTCGGTGCCATAACTGTAGGTCAAAATAGAGTATTTTTCTTTGAAAAATGGCTCGATCAAAGTTGTCAGCTTAAAAAAAAATTAATAATAGTAATAATGATCATGCTTTCTTAGGTAACTGGACTTTTTAAAATCTTCAAATGTTTCAAGTTAAGGTTGCAAGAGGGTTCTACTGCTGCTGGTGAAGGGAAGCAACCCTGCTGCAATTTGCCGGGGCCTAGGCTCAGATCTGTCGAATACAAACATCTCCATCCAGCTGGGCTTTGAACTTGTGACCCTATTCAGTCTTGGGTTCAGTAAAGTAACAATGTGGTATGCTGATGTGTGCAATACACCGTCTTTCTGCTGGTTGATGTGTTCACTCTGCAGGCCTGGGTGCCATGATTACATCATCAGGGAAGTGGGAAATTTGATACTGAATCTGGATGAGTTAATTTACAAATAATGATAGCATTAACTGAGTTTAAAAGCACAGCCCAAGTGAAAAAGGTGCATCAGTGGAGAGGTAAATTGTAATAACACAGAATATAACCACCAAACTGTTTGACCATTAAAGTGGTTGCATTTAGTATATAAATATTATTGATGCTCATGGATAAGCCAGAGTGACACAGTACTGACAAAATCATATATCACCAAGCTTTATAACCTTTTATCTTTTTTAAATTTGGTCATTTGTGTGTTTACCACTAACTCACAGTGTGAACTTAATAATACAGATGTTCCTCAGTTTATTTTTTAGATTGTATACAAACCTGTTTAACTTCTAATAAACAACACTAAACACTTATTTAACCCTTCTGTTCTTAAAAAATCTTTGTTATATACAAAAGATTAGTAATCCAGATGTTTATTTTTGTATAGTTTACTTTATGAAAAAGTCCCATATGAAGCTGTGAAGTCTTTGGTTGCTGTAATATAATATAAAAAATATTTATTTTCCGTTTAAAAATTAAAATTAACTGCAGTAAGTCTGTGAATACATTAAAAACATAAACAAAAAGATCAGAAATGAGAAAAGAAAGTGATTTATTAATCTGTTTTGAAAATTATACCAGCATTAAAAGCATTTTAACTATACTCTTACATTTGACAAACTAAAAGGAGCAGATGATTCCCCCTTTTGTATGAGCCTTTAACACTGTTAATGAGCAGGACCACTGCAACACTCTGCAGCGGCATGCACTCAGTCTGTAGTCGACATCCTTTAATTGTACCGTGGCTCTTGAAAGTTTGGCCTTGGTACGGTCAAAACAAGATACCCTGCAGACCATAAGTTACATTAATATCCTGCTGCCATGAATGGAGCCCCCAGCGTATTGTTAATGTCCTTTGTTTGTGTGAAAATGTCAAGTCGTTTCAAGTGACTACACATTCTACATTATGAATTACAATTATCCCACTGATATTAGTTGGAAAGAACAAAATAAGAGCTATATTCCAAGCTTTTTGGCAGACAATTAAATATATTTATGAGAATCCTCTTTATATTGCTCAATATGTTGGTGGGTACAAATTAATTGCCCAACAAAGAACAGTAGGCAGGAGTAGAGAGTGCGAATGAAAGTTGTCCAGGTTGTTTTAAAGATATAATGTGGATTTTACTCCCCCCAGCAATCCCAACCAACACTCTACACTAGTGCACCCCCCCCACTTCATCTCTTTTATACTAATAAATATTTTGCAAAGTACAAGCACTTCAGTGTGAACTTTCCCAAAAAGAGTTTTGTGTGTTGAATTGGAACTTAACGCTAAGTGTTTAAATGGGAAATACATATATATTATGGCCTGAGATAAATAAATGGAAGCAGGACATGATTTTTACTTCAAAACAGATTATGCCTGCTACAAATGCTGGCGGAGTACTTTAGCAATATAGAAATACATAGAGTCATTTCTTGATTTACGGACACAATATGTTTTCACTAGAACACGATTTGATTTTTCACACCATACCACCTTGATTTTTGTGTCAATCTGTTTAATGCAATGTGCTCAGAGCAAAAAAATTGGCCAAAAAACAAAAAAAAATCAACGCTTTCCTTGCGAATGCGGTTGTATCCATTTAGTACTGCACTATATTGGTGTGTATAGTAACACTTAGTGCTCTTCTACAGAGGTGAATATAGAAGGTGGTAAGTTATCATTGTTTGTGAGACTGAACTCTAGGGGTTTCATTTGTGCAAGAAAGCTGTATGTGCACCTGGTTGTAAATAAAACTGTTTTATTTGTTTCAATTTTTTTGCAGTGGTAGATCCTTTTAAATTCTACAGTGTACCCAGTGTTGTTTCATACTTACATACGCTCTTTCTGGTGTTCTATTGAAATTTGTGAAAACTATTTAGGTTTTTGGGTTGGGATAGAACGCTTAATAATTTTCCCATAAGAAATAATGGAAGTAGCTGTCTCAATTTATGCTTTTTCACACAACGTGGCCTTTTCAGAAAGCAGTTAAGCACATACACATTGAGGGATGACTATATCTGTATGTCTGATAATCACTATGGTTTTCACTTTCTTAACCTGTAGGGTTAATGACTTCATAAATCAATAGAATTGCTAAAAGTAGCAGCTAACCTCCTACCTGAATGCAGTTGCTGACTAAATGAAATACTGTAAACAAAAACAGTATATCAAAAACAGAAAACTTTAGGGGAACTTTTTTGAATTGTGGTCATACAAGTCCTAAAGTGTGTATAGTTTCCTACTAAACCATACTTCAAGACACAAAGTCTGGATTTCTTGTGGGAATGTACACTGCTACACTCCAGAACTTCTATTCAAGGTTCAGTAAGGATTAATATGATGATTATGAAACTAGCTCAGAACTGATTTTTTAATGTCTATAAGAACATTACCATGTTAATATGCAAAAAAAAGGAAATATGTTCACTCCATAGGGTGGTAACTCCATAACTTCTGGTAACTATTGTATATCCAGAGTTTTTGCCAAATATAAATGTGTCCAGATATATGTCAGAGTTAAAGACAACTTGTCAGATCATATTACCTTCTTCCACTGCACAAGTCATGATTTTTATCCTTATGGCTCCAGATTATAAATATTTGCACAACGGTGTAGGATATACAGTAGTTACCAGACAGTAGTTTGGCCATAAAAGCTTCTTATGTGAAACTCACAGCTAATCCTTTCCTTGAGCTTCAGTTGTTGAGTAATTTTCAAAGTTTTTCTTTTGTGGGTTTTACCAAAAGTCTTGCTTGCATTTGCTGATGACAGACAGCTTTGATTTACAAAGTTTTTTTCTGCTTTGTACCTTTGCTTGTATTCTGGCTTTTCTATGTTGATTTGCAGCCACTTTTCTCATGTGTCTTTTGATACTTTATAAACACATAAATTATCCGACCTCTTACATAGCTGACATAATTGTATTAAGTATTCAACTTAATATGACTCACGTGATAATGTTTCCTTTGAAGTAATATTTTAGATATCTGAACTTATTTACCTGTCATGATTACATCTGTATATTGACATACATTAAAAAAAATATTTAGTTTGTTTTGACCTTTACCCTTTGCATGCAAATGGGTTCAGTTTTTTAGCTATATAATTTGCCTTGTGCAGGGTATTTTTACACAAAAAGAACTTCAGAAACTAGCTTTCAATGCCTGTTAATGACATTTTTTAACATGTAACTCAAAACTACGGGGAGAAGCTATTAAAATAAGAAATCACTCTAAGGAACAAATTTCTATCTTTTCTACCTTTGAAATTCAAGTACAGTTGGCATGAGGACCGGAGACCTTAATATTCACATCAATTTCACTAATCCGTTATCCCAGGTCACCAGTCGACATTAAAACATGTCTCCAGATTCTCTTTTTCCTGTACATATTAGTGATTGAGGCATTCATTTTTTTTTTCAAACGAGTTTCTCTCTCAATTTAATTGTCAATTCAGCACATTTTAGTTCATAAATGAATTCTTTGTCATGGTAAAAACACTAGAAAATTATCAGCTATTAACATAAATTAAACCATTTAAGCAAGGTAAACAGTGAGCATTTAACTGAAGTCAAAACTTGGAAAGTGACAAAATTCTTTATTGGAAAATATTTTTGGAGTCTTGACATCAATTCAGTATATGAGATATTCTAACAGAGAAGATCCAGCAAAGATCTATGGAGGGTAAGAGTCCATATAGTGGATGTATATGTTTGTGAAAGGTAGACATTAAAAAAGAAAGACAAGAAACACTTCTTTGAAATATGGTGCTAGTGTACAGTTTTAAGGATTACTTAGCCAGTCAGAAAACAAGATGGATACTGGATCAATTTAAACCAGAACTCTTTACTGGATGGACAAATAATTACACTGAGTTTGTCATACTACGCCACATTAAGAGAACATTGAAAAGATATTAATACAGTGAACATTTGAAGGAAAAAGAAGAGGATAGTTAGCAAATACATTGGTGGACTGTACTACAGGGAAGATGGGAACTCCCGATTCAACACAACAGACAGATCATTTTGGAAACACTGTTTATGTGTTCTCTAAGAGTTGTCACTGACTCACTGACCTAAAAACTCAACAATATGGTCAGTGCAATTTGGATTCAACACTTCATCAGGAACCAAAACCACTGAGGTCCAGGTTAGGCCAGCCAGTTAAAACAAGTCTTACTTGCTATTTTGCATACAGACAACATTTGCATGTGCAATTGAAGAAACTTAGACACCATGTGGAGATATGTTTTTTTATTAAACGTTACAAATTCCGTTCTGGAAACGTTTTTTATTAATTTATCATAATTGAAGACACCTTTTAATGGAAAAAACATGCTACATGTGAATTTGTTACATCCATCCACTGTCAGCTTATCCTGAGGAGGGTCATGTCAGTCCAGAGCCTCCACTGCAGGCAGAGGGCACCAGGCTAGGAAGCTGACCCTGGATGGGACACCAATTCATCACAGGGTGACCACACACCCATTCACAGACACGAAGGGCAATTTAGAGTGACCAGTGAACTCCATCCATATGTAATTGGACTGTAGGAGGAAATCCACACAGACTGAGCCAGATTGAAACCTGTGCCTGACTAGCAGTACTCGCTGAGCCACCACACCAAACTTGGTATGTAATCTAGATTTGCCTCAAAAAAGAAACATTTTTCTCAGCCATATTACTGTCTTTATTTAAAAAAAAAAAACTGCATCATAAAACATCTAAAAAGTGTGCTTTTTCCTACCTAAGTTTATAGATTTGAGCTGGGGTTCTGTAGTTAGCCAAGTAATATAATTAACTAAGCTATAAACTTGACTTTTTTGGGAGTACATTAAAGTCAACTTGTATGCCTTAGCTTGCCAGTTTATTAGCGCCTCCTAGGAAGCCATCATGCACATGCAGAGTTTTTATTCCAAGAAGTTCACAACACTGTTGCCCTTCCAGGTGGTGCTCACCCTCCTGTCTGCCTCTTCTCATTTGCACTGTGTAAAATAGCCATCTAATAGCAGGGGTGTTAATACATGGAGTGTATTCAACTTCCAGGCATGTACAGGGGGTCCTCAGACAGTCAAGTGGCAGAAAGAACCAGAGGCAGCTAAACTGGGTCAGATCTCCCCGCTTCTCATGACCTTTCATCCACAGCTCCTCATTCACACTTGTTTCACTACTCCCTGGACTGTGCATCTCTGCCAAGAGCATTACTGGTACAAAGATATTAAAACTGAATTAAAACTACATTTCTGCCAAATTCTGTCACGATACCAAAAATTGCTCCAAAAACAATAACCGTCATGTGTCTCTAGTTGAAAAAGTGTTTTCAAAATTACAATAATTATTAGCGAGGTTCAAACATTTTGCTGATAGTTATAAATTTGTATATGTTGAAGCACAGCCAGTAAGCAAATCTTTACACATGTATGTGTATTTTTTAGAAGTTCATCCACAAAAAGTTTAATATGAAAATGTAAGTAAGTAGTAATCTGAGAAATTATTCTCAAACCTCCTGTATCTATAAAACTATTTGTTTATCTGTCTGTTTGCTCTTTATACACAGCTTTGTTTTTTAAGCTGTTGCCTTGAAATTTGGCACACAGCTACTTATCACCCTCATTTAGGTTTTTGTATAGTCAAACACTGGCACGTTTTTTTTTTTCCCTTTCCACTTCAGTAAGACTGTACTAAATATGACCAGTTTTTTTTTAACTTTTCCACTACTACACCTTTTTTTATCTGAGACAGCACTATGTATTTCAGCTGGTAAATTAACAAAATAATGTGGATCTGAGTTTTAGTTTGTTGTTCTGGGCTGCCTTGAAAATAATTCTAGGTATGAAGCTAAATGTAAAGTACTTCATTACATTAAATATGCATTCCCTAGAAATACATCTGCTAAAACTCTAAAGTTATGTTTGCAGTAAAAAAATAAAAAAAAAACAAAAAGCATGTTGACTTTATATTTTCAAAAAAGGTCCAGTAGGGCCACCTCTAAAGTTTGGTTATGTAAAAGAAAATAAATGACCCTTTTCACAACTGATAAAATATTACTACAAATTAATCCTCAGAGGTTCTGATATGTTCGTACTCATTACTTTCAAGTACAGAGGTGTAGTTGGAATTAATACTACTTTTCATTACAATATGGATATCCCCCTCCATGTCCTTGAAATGGCACATCTTATAGTTGTGGCCAGGCCTCCTGTGTCAACTTGCAAAATTTTTCATGTCTTAGTGGAGTTTAAGCTAAAGGTACGTCCTGGGTAAATGAAAGGAGTGAGGGAAGCAAATTATTACATTTCATCATACACAACATGATTTTTGTTCTACTAATGTTGCTCAGTAATTTCTACAACAAGGCTCACTGCAGGCATCTCAGTCACATGATCAGTCTCAGAAGACAATGCTGAGATGACTGAACTCTGCCTCTTTTGGATTTAGGTAAAAATGGGGACCCTTTTTTCCACTAGTTGCTCTTTATAAACGATAGTATTTTGTCTGGAATATCAGATTTTTTTTTCTCAGAATCATGTAATACCTATTTTAATTGCTTTAATTTCTTCTTTTTCAAATTAAAACAATAACACTTTTTCATTAAACTGAGTTACTTGTGGGCAGTAGAGTGCCAAGGCAGTTCATGCTCTGGGGCTTTGGAGGTGGATTTGAATACAGCTCACTGTGTGTGGACTTTTAGTGTTTTTTCTTTGTTTGCATGGGCTTCCTCTTCATGTTACCATTTCCTCCCACAGTCTAAACATATATGTTTCAGGTGAACTGGTGACTCCAAATTGTGTGCATTGTGTGAGTGAATGAAGGTGTGGGATTTCCCTGAGATGGACTGCCATCCTTTCCATGTTGTACTCTGCCTGACTCCCTATAGGTTTGTGTTAGGTCCCAGACCACCAAAATACTGAGCTTGAAAAGGATTTGCCGACACTTTCCTGCATATACCTACAGTATATGCTATATATATGCTATAGTATATAACCATTAAAACTCTTTGAAAGTTAAGATTTCCTAGATTACAAGCTATACTTACACATACGTTTCCCATATTATTTATTTTGTGAACTCACATGCTCTAACAATACATTTGTCAGAGCCAAGATAGTTTCTCTGCAGATATTAAAAAAAGAAAAAAAACTAAAATGTGGTGTTTGCATAAGTATTCAAACCTCACACATTAATATACGGTACAGCTACCTTTCAGTGCTTTGGAATGAGGATGTACCAGCTTTGCACACTGTTTATGAGTTATTTTTTCCCATTCATCTTGGCAAAAATGCAACAGGTTGTTTGGATGACACGTGGTCCGCAATATTCAAATACTGCCATAGACGCTCAATGGGATTGAGGTCAGCACTTTGACTGGGCCAGTGTAAGACATTTACCTTCTTGTTTTAAGCCACTCCAATGTTGCTTTGGCCTTGTGTCTAATATTAGAGTGTATGAGTTCACAGTAAAAATACTGACTGGAAAAACTGCAATTTGTAATCCACATCCACAATGATGGCAACTTCCAAGGGGTTTGAATACTTTTGCAACACACTCCATTTGTGTGTGTGTATTTTTTTTTTTTTTAAACAGAGCTTGATCTAAGTGGCTTAACTGTAAGTGAAAACATTTTAATTTAATTAATGTCTAATTTTATTGCTTCAGTTTTGCTTCATTCTTATGTATATTTCATGAAATTATTACATGCAGACACAGAACATTTTCTCACAGCTCTTTCTCTACTTCAGTTACAGTTTAGATTTGCCATGCTGAGCGCAGCCAGAGTTATCTCATGACTGACTTGTGTATTTAGTCTACACTGGAAGCCCAGCAGGAGTCATCAAGACCAGGAATTTCTCGCCAAACTTCTCACACTTCTAGTTCTGCCCCCGGTCAAAGCGTGAAGTCTTCTGACAGACTGTGTGAGGAAAGAGGGAGTAGAGGAGATGAGCACCAAGGGGCCAGAGAGAATGAGGAAGGATGGAGAAAAAAAAATCTACATAGGCAAGACAGCTGACAGCCGGGGTCATCTCGCCTCTGTTTAATGACACTGCCAGTTACACATTTTGAATTGTTTAAATATGAGTCTACAGTTTCAACAATCATCATCTCACTGGTTCCACTTTTCATACCCAACAGCCAGGAAACTGACACGTAATTACACACTTACTGATGGTATCGCCGGTGCCGATAATTAAAACTGCCACGAGAGGATTGGTATTGCTAGTCCACAGCTGGGATGTTGTCAAGAGGTGGAAACTCCTGCAGCTTCCAAAGCTATCTTCCACAAGTTGGACCGTGGGCGTCGACATCCACTAGGAAGGACGGACGCTGTGACGGCCACTTATGGATGTCTCGCACAAATGGTGGAAATCTATTAAAAGTCCAATATGTGATAGCAAAACACCATAACCCTTGGGTTAAACTCTTATGATAGACTCAAATGTAGCTATTATTTTTTAAAAGTCCTTTATTATCTTGGCCCGTTACAGCCACTGTCAAATGATGTGTTTACTATTACAAAATGTTTAATGTGTAAAAAGACTTATTTTGCATATGAAGGAGTATGCTAACACAGAATTGTCTAAGACCTCTGAAATGCCTTTTATGAATAAAGACAAGATATCGATATTGTTACTATAGAGCAAACCAAGAATTGTTGTATATTTAGGTATCAGAATCATCAAACGTGGAAACAACATCCAATTTCCACTTTCAGGAGCGTCATTAAAAATGTGTGTATGGGCTGTAAATTGTTAAATATGCCATAGCTATTTAGCAATTTGCTATATTTGCTCAACCCGCAAGTAAGGACGGCTGGAAGAATGTATAGTTTTCATTTTCTGCAGTAAAAATGTGTACGAATAATTTAAAATGAAATTGCTATATTTGAATATATATGTTGACATGATTTCATCTTTTTAATGTCTATTATTTTTCTACTTTCACTGTGTATGCTCTTGACTTGTTAGTCACTTAGGTGAAAAGCATCTGATAAATGAACAAATGTAAATTTTAAAGAAATATTTATTTTTTGTCATATGATTCTGTTTGTCATCATGTCACATTTATTCAAGAAGAAAGCTGTCATGGATGTAGAACGAAAAATACTGATTACAAGAATGTTGATGAAAGCAATATTGGTTAGTGGTGGTTTTGGTCAGACAATAGTTCTGCTAGTTTATGTGTTTCTTCCTGTTTTCTTTTGCAGTGGAAATGCACGCACTGATTTGAAATCAAGTTTGATCTCAAGTCTGAGCGTTTCAATGTTCAGAGTCATTTGTCATTCATTTCAGACCATATCTCCCGAACCACTACAAATATGAATTGCATATCATTTTGTCATCACTGCCATCATATACAACACAATATAGGCAGGAAAAAATGGATTGCTTTTCAGAAAAATTCACTCTTCTTTAAATTGCTAATGCATTTGCTATTCTGACAGACACTTGTGCTACACTGTACCTGAACGATCCAGGGACCCCACTGTGAGAAGGTAATGTGTCCTATTATCCAAGATTTGTCTCCATGCTTCTGACTTTATATTTGGTTCCTGCACAAAGTGACTCTCCGGGGGACTGCTGGTCGATACAGAAAAGTTATCAAAACTGAGTTCATGTTTTTCAAAGTCTTCAGAAAGACCGATTCTCTTTGTAGGATGTGAAAAGGCCAACTGACAGCACTGATTCACAGGGAATAAAAGTAACGTGTTCCAGAGTAAGTAACTATATTGTCAACTCTTTCAGTTTGTCAGCTGACCACTGTCAGTTGACCAAGTCCTTGTACGTAGACACATTAAACAAATACATATTTCCAAAATTTCCCCTCATCATCATTCATGATCACAGAATTGTGTTACTATTGTGACCCCAAACATACAATTTAAGACAGGAGCAAACACAGATGTTTGTCTTTGTCCAATAAATTACAGTCATTTTGCTAGAAATTTAAATTGTACAGAATTTTACACCTGAAATAATTACATCCTGATTATACCTAAATACATTATGTTTAGTACAGTCCATCCTTTCTAATTTGGAACACTTTGTTTTCATTACTGAGTAATTTTCATGCCATACTCATTCATAACAACAGTTATGAATGAATTTGGCATTATTGTTGTGTTTTTGCTTTATATAAAATATAATGGTGTTTCAGCACAAGTTGACTTAAGCATTTAATAGTAAAGCAGTACACATTTAAAAAACGATTGTACTATTAGTAACGTGAGAAAACTTATAATTATAATTCACTTATAATTTATTTACCTCAAGCTAGTACTAAACTAAAAACCTATATTGTACAAAGTGTGTTTAATTTACTTTGCATAAAAAATTGCTCAGTATATTAAATCCTTTGCATATTGCTATTTAACTGTTACCATATAAAACTAATAGGTTTTTATTATTGCAGTTAATTTCAAGTAAACCTTTTGTGATTTATGTTTGCATGAATATATATATATATATATATATATATATACACACACACACACACACACACACACACACACACACACACATATATATATATATATATATATAAATATATATATATATATATATATTTTTTTGGGCCTCTTCATTTACGATGAAGACAACAGATATCTAACAACACTTGTTTTGGCTTATGTTTCAGGTGAGTGTCAATGACAGACACATGACACTCAGGTCATGACACCAAAAGAGGCTCTTATTAAACAATTCCCCAAAGACTCCTACATTTATTACCAATTCTTAATGTCTTCCTCAGAGCTGTAATTGCACAGTGACTCGAATTCATATAAAAAGATTAATAAAACATTGATCCATATATTAATAAAGATCACATATATACAAAAACTAAAATACAGGTCTTTGGTTCTTAGAACAAGTTCATGTAAAAACAAAAAGTTATACAAAAGCCAAACTGACTTTCAGCACTTTATATTTTGACATAGGTTATATTGCAGGTATGATATACATTTTTAGGCTAAAAAATCTTCAGACTTGATATTTTACCTACAGCATCTTGAAAAATTATTCAGACCCCCACAAATTAATGCTTGATACGGCCACATTTTGCTGCAATAACAGTTTTAACTCTTTTGGGGTAAGTATGCAGCACCTTTGAACATCATTTGAAAGTTTTTTTATTCCATTCATTCTGGCAAATCTACAGCAGGTTGTTCAGGCTGAGTGGATGACGCTCGTGGACTGAAGTTTTGAAATAATGTCACAGATTCTCAATGGGATTGAAAACAGGACTTCAACTGGCCTGCTGTAGAACATTCACCTTTTGGTTTACGAGCCTCTCCAATGTTCCTTTGACCTTGTGTTTGGGATCAATGTCCTGCTGAAAGACGAAATGAAGCAGGATCTCTTGCAATATTTCCCTGTGTCGCTCCATCCATTTATCCTTTGATTTTAAGAAAATGCACTATGTTTGCTAATAAAAAACATCCACACAGCAGGATACTGCCGCTGGCATGCTTCATTATAGGGATGGTGTTTCTTGAGGCATGGATTTGTGCCAGACTTAATTCTTAGAATTTTGGGCAAAAAACTATCTTGATCTCATTTGACCACAAGATACACAAGACATTTTTACATACTTCTGATGAACTCCAGACATGCTTTGATATAATTCTTTTTTGAGCTTCTTTTTTGCAACCCTCCCGTACAGGTCTGTTTTAGTGAACCTTTCCTCCACTTTCACCAACTGACCTCTTCAGCTTCTTCAAAATGATTGGGGCATCTCTCTGGCTTCCATCATAAGTTTCTATCTTGAACATTTGGCGTTTTGAGGGACAATTTTGCCTAGGCAGTGTCTTGGTGATACGATGCAGCTTCTCTTTCCTGATTATTGATCTAATGTTGCTGACTAGGAGGTCCAGTGGCTTAAAAACAAAAGGGTTAATGTCCTGCAGTGGCCCAGTCAAAGTCTTGACCTTGATTCAATTGAGAATATGTTTCACTATTTCAAAATAATGGTCCACAGGCATCAAGGAACTCACCAGAACAACCTGCTGTACATTTGCCAAGATGAATGGGAAAAAAATAACTCTTGAATGGTAGCAAAGCTGGAACATAAAGCTATCATTGCAGTAAAAAGTGTCTCTACCAAATATTAATGTGTGGGGTCTGAATACACAAACAGCTTATATTTTTTTAGAAATATTTGTAAAGAAATAACTTATTTTGGCTCTGACTTTTTAGTGTTAAGGCATATGATTTCACAATAAAAAAAACTATATTAAAAACTATGTGTGAGTATAATTCATAATTCAAACAATGTTGATAACTTTCAGTGTCTATAAGATGCTAAAAAATCTGGGACAATTCTTAACAGTTAATTTAACAAAGACACCTATCTATATTAATTGGTAAAACTGTGCTTCAGTTTGGAAAGAAGTGGCAGCAACACAATAAAGACTATATAAAACTGAAGTACACAAGACAATGCAGTATACAAATCACAAAAATATCTAATATTCCCCTATAATACATATTATAAAATCACACAATATTTTAAAACAATTCAAAATAAAAAAATCTGGCAAGGATGTAAATAATCACTATAATATTCAAATTTTGATTATAAAAAAATACTCTTGTTGTCTGGTGTGGTACTTGTTTAACATTCAAGGTGTTTTTCGTGCCCTGTGTATGGTGGTAATTATGTCCACTCGTGAGTGAAAAATAAACTCCCCAGATACGTTGAAGAATAAAAAATGAGGACTGGATAGGAGCATGCTGGGAAATTATGATAGCGTAAACAGCATCACTTGTAAATGTTGGTTGGCCATCATTAGGTCTCTTGGTGAGGGAAAAGGGACCTTTCACTTTGAGGTTACCGCCTCATTTCCTCCCACCAGCCCATAGTGGGAAGATGGGTGTAGTGGGGGGGGGGTGCTCTTTGGGGGGTGTTCTTTTGTAGCCAAGTTCCAAGTGGCTGGGCATCTGCCTTTTCTGTAGCCAAGGTCCAAGTGGGCCACACGTCCAGCGCACCTGGCATGCAGATCCATTCATGGAGCTGGCAATAGGCCCATTCCTTGCTGGTCCACAGAGGAGGTATGTCAAGGGCGGTTGTGGTACAAGCTTACTCACAGGGTACCCCCACCTCTCCTACCACCCCCACCGGGTAGAGGGTAATGTGCTGCCCGCCCAAGGCCAAACCCTCGTCCACCCCACCCACAGGACTGGCACACAATGAAACCAATCAGTGTGAAATGAGACAGCAATGTATGCCGACTACACCAGTTCTTTCAAACCTGAGTAACAGCAGTTACTCCATGTGCGACAAATAAATAAATAACAACATATATAAATAGACTGTATTTTTTTTTACTTTTTTGGTTATGACATTTTTTTTCCCCAGTCATAGTACTCCTGGCCATTACATGAAGGATTTCTCATTGCCACTTCTTTCACTGCAGCTGTGGTGCCCGTTCACACTTACTCTGATTATTAGCATTTGGGTAGAATAGGCCACCGTGAAACAAAAGTAGAAGCAGTTTGAATGAACTATGTGCTCCTGTCTGCCGAGAGATGAGCCTGCTGAGTGCATATCAAATATTTAAATTGTGTTCTGGGGTAGTCCATCCATGAAAACCCAAAAGATTGTCTCTGTCTAAAACCAAAGTTTAATTCTTGGTTGTTGTTCAACAGTATATGTTTTTGACAGCAGTTACTGTAGAAGTTGATCCATAGACAGTAGTTTCCAAAATGATTTTGAACCATGGATTGCAGGTTTGCTTTGACTGGGTAGATCAATAAGATAGAAAGTCAGACAAACAGACAGACATACAGACACACAGACATATAGATAGATAGATAGATAGATAGATAGATAGATAGATGTCAATGGAATTGAGGTAGTAAAAGGTTTGCATCATACCAACAGCAAGAGGATTCATGTAGCCAGTTATTGGCACGTATGGCCTTGGTTCATACATGAGCTCTTTGTAACTCAACTAGCTCAGCTAGACTTGTTGTCTGCTGAAGGTGCTTTTCTGTTAAGCCAGCGTGCCATGCAGAGTGGCAAAGGGGGAGTAATTGTTCGTGATGGATAAGAGTTTGAAGACCTTCTCTGTACCACTTGCTCGAGATACTCCAGCCAAACTCCCAGGACTGAGCCAGCCTTCCTCATTTGGTTATTCATTCTGCTGGCATCACCTGTAGACACATCATTACGCCAACATTCAACTGCATGGAAGACAATACTTGCTGGAACAGATAGAACATACAGAACATTGTCTCAAAGTGACCCGTGTTCTCTTGAGGGCTTGAGCCTCCATGGACAGAAATGGTCACTGTGTCCAAGCCACTCAAATCTGGTTTCCAAGGGCACTCCCTGGTATCTTTATACATGAAAACCTCCACTTTCTCTCCATCGGTTGTTATGGAGCAATCTTTGAATTTTTGGATGTCCTGAAGTCCACTATCATCTCTTTTACCTTTTCAAGGATATGCTGAGGTGGTTCCATCTGGGCCAGTGAATAAAGTCCATCAAAAAGCCATACAAGCATCTGTTTAAAAAAATGCAATGCAACAGCAGTTTATCTCTTTGAACATGTCCATCAGCTCAGAGCTGTCTTTGGATTTATCCTTTTGATTGCATATAGCTGACATATGATGATTTCTGCCTACTCTGCAAAATCATCTACATTACTTATACCATTTGGGGTGTGTGTTCCAATGTTTTTTTTCTTAAGAGGCTTAATTTGATCCACTCTGGCTTCGAACGAGTAATTAACGCATTGTATTGATTGTCACGCTAAAAGTAATGCACGGGAGGACAATTTAGGAACAAGCTGCAAATGGGGCTCATGGAGGAGAATGGGGGTGTCACTTGACCTCACAAGACCCCATTAGAGAGCCAGCAGCCAAAAACAGAGAAATTGGGCCCCGTTCCTCTGCGTGGTGTCAGCAAAGGGCTTCTGCGGCCTAATAGAGCCCTTTATTAATAAGCTGTAGGAACTGCCTTGCCAGCGTGGTGGAGTGAAATTGCATGCGGGGTCTGCAAAAAAGACACACCTATTATTTATTTCTGTGATATATTGCTTTGCTGCTGTAGCCAAAACAATCTAATAAGCACTATTAGATAAAGGTTCTCTGAATATGAATGTATTGGATTTGTTGTGGTAAAAATGGCCGTTCTGCAAGGTTTGTGTCATTTCCTATTAAGCCTTCTTGCCTTTAATAAATATGTATAAAAAAGAGAATATATGTAAAAAAACATTTATATGAATTTTAGTGATATAAAGTGACTTTGTGGGGATCATGCTGGCATGTGGCATAGAATACAAATTGCTTCTGCATGAACCTGCTTTTTCCACATTGTTCCTGGCAAAGCATCTGTATTCATAATGGGTTCTGCAAAAAAAAAAATAAAAATAAAAATAAAATGTCTATGATCTATTTGCTGCAAATCATTCCAGAATTTGCAGTGTCACTGTTGACAGGTTTGATAGACATATGCTATATAAAAGGAATATCTTCTTGCTCCTGGCCAGTTAAATACATCAGTTCGACCTCCCCTGGTGACAGTTATTTTTGTTTAACAGTGAAAAAGGGATAGATTAACTGAAGAGTCTGATGCTCCAAGACTCTTTAAAACTCCAAACATACCTCCACCTCAAAAAATCAAAGATTGTTACATTTACATTTATGGATTTAGCAGACTCGTTGCTCCAAAGTGATTTACAGTCCAGGGTAAGCATAAGTATATTCAGTAACCTATAAAAATAGTTAACAAAACACTGATAGATTGGCAGAAACCACCATTATGTTGTCTTTTTTCAAATGATATTATCTTTTTTATTATTCATTCTCTAAATTTTTTCTCCTGTTCTGTGCACCATGAACTGGGGGGTGGGCATGTCATTCTCCCTTATACACCTGCTGTATAAGGGTGTTCAGCAATGAATAAATCTTGATTTCACTCAAGCAGCTGCTGTTCGAAAAGAAGTTGAAACAGTAAATGAAATGATGATATTGACAGATGATGTGATGTAAATGTTATGTAGCTGTCAGTCAATCAGGAGAGAAGTGGAACCAAAAGAATTTGGTTTTGTAACCATTCTTGACTGCTGGGATGGATTTAGTAGTTCTGAGGGAAAGAGGGAGGCCATTCCACCACAAAGGAGTCAAAAACCAAGAGATTTTTAAATTTTGGAGCCCTCCAAAAAATATTGAGAAAGTTGTGAATTATTTATATATAAAGCACCTTAAGTGATTGTTAGATGCTCTCCTAATGAAGCTGGGTGTTAAATCATTGGTACAATAAATCCCTCCAAATATCAAGCGGCCTGCATGGTGGTGGCTTATGATGACAGAAGGTGCTTCTACAATTCGATCAGTCTGATCCATTAAAAAAAAAAAAAAATCCATAAAAGGATTTTAAAAAACCTGTACTCTACAACAGGGTTATCAGCTTGAGTGTAATAACTCTTTTCAACAATTATACAGCATGCCATACACAGATGTGAACAATCATACAAGAAAATAATTGGGCACCATAAAACTTAATTTGGAAAAATCAATAGAATATAAAAGCAATCAGATAAGGACTCTTAAAAAAATCGATCCAGTCTTGTACAAAGTCATGATGTGTTTTCCTGGGAGAAAACGGAGCTAAATGAAGTAGAGAAATCCACATAATGATTTACAAATTGGACTTCAGAAGTGTTAAAAGTGGAAAAAGACCAAAAATCACCTATCATAATACCAATAAAGCTTTGTTATGTATTTCATTATGGTGACGGTGGATTGAAATTTAGCTTTTCCTTGTCATAACTCCAACCAAATTAGGGTTCACCATACTTGAAGATAAATCTTCATGTTATATCCAAGTGCTGCATTGAACTTCTTTATGTTTTAATTTTCATCATAATACTTAGGAGATCCATGAAACTGCAAGTTCACTTATATAGGAAAACTCTAGCATCTTTGTGTGAGGGTTTTTGGATTTCTTTTGTGCAGCCACAGGCATATTCACACTTTTATTTTAAGGGCAATTTATCTTTCAAACACTAGATCAGCTACTTGGTACTGGGACAAGGAACACCCACAAAACTGTAAGCATAAGTGTACTTGTGAAAATGCTGAAAAAGTAGAAAGCAAGTAGAAATCCGGAGAAGTAATCATACTATTTAAATATATATTTAACATGTATTTTTTAAAAATATGACTAGTTCTCAACTGATAAATCTGCTGAATTTTTTACAGTCTTCCATTAAAAAAGACTAACATAAATAAAGGGAGTAAGGAAAAAATATTTGCAATATATTTATAAAAATCAATACAGAAAGAGTACATAGTCTACAAGATTATAAACACGCTTAGTTCAGCATCAGATACCCTTCTGTATGCCCTCAGCAAAAAACGATTTTGGCTGAGCGGCGCGCCACGCATGCACCACTTTCTTTACTGACTGGTTGGTGTTGAATCCATGACCCCTTAAGACTTCTTTGAATGGACCAAATAACTAGGAGACTACAAGGCAGTAAGGTCTGGACTGTACAGAGGATGCTCTAAAACCTCAAGGTTCAAGTTTTGGAAAGTTTAAACAGCCTTAACTACTATGTGTGGACAGGCACTGTCGTCCAAATCAGCACTATTCCATGGGACCGTAAGCTTTGGAATTTTCTAGAGATTGTCGACTGCACGTTTACTGTTGAACTTCTCCAAACAAAATGTTCTATTATTAGGCCATTTTAACCCCCCCCCCCAAAAAAAAAACTGTGGGCATCGCTTTCCCTGCTACTCTCTGATCAAAATTTCTTATTGACAAACTATGTGTGATGTTTCCATTCCAGACTTTAATGTGGCTAGTAATGGTGGAGTTGTGGAATTACTTGTCATCTCCAATAATTATGCATCTCAAAAAGGCATCATTTTCGTCACGATAGCATTATTTTTTTCAATTAGCTGTCTTGGAATCCATTGCACACAAAACTTACAAAAACCAATTTTTTCATGGTCGATTTCATAAGTGGAACCAGATGGATCTGCAGATGGGCTGGTACCTCTTCAATGTCATGCGTCTGTTTGCCAGAACCATGTAATGAGCACATTCAGCAGTAGTAGACATGGACAGGTGACATGATTGTTCTTGATCTTTTATAAGCTTTGAACATTTGTACCACCTCTCTTGAACTTTTCAATCCACTTGTAGACATTTTGCTAAAACAAAACATTGTTTCTATACTATGCTTAATGTCATTGATGGATCTGTACTCCTGATACATCTTCAGCCCACCAAAAAAAAAAGAAAAAAAAAACAGATGACAGCAAGCTGCTCTTCTTTGGCACATATGGAAAGAGGAACAGACATGTTAACAATGATTTAACACAACAGTTTAACAGACTAGATTGAAACTGTGTCACAGAAACCTAAGGAAGATCACACACAAGTGCAGCGACTGCCGCAGCCAACAATATAAAAAAGGTAAAAATGTTATTGTGGATGCTTTTTGACTTACCTTTAGATCACCTTAAACCAACCCCTTGACTACTTACACTATGCTAAATAGTAAGTCTGTTTAGTGTAACTTTGGCCACTCCATTCCTTTATCTTAAACCACTTCTCTGAGGGTACAGAGCATAACCCAGAAACACTGTGCTATAGGCAAGGAGACTATAACCTGGCTGTAGTGTCAGTTCCGGGTCAGTTGCAGGGCTGTTTAATGTAGCTATAATGCAAATAATATAAGGGTGTTTGGTAATTTCATTAAAAAAGCAAGGCTGTATTTATCTCAGACTTGTAGGAATTTTTGAAACCTTCCTTTGCAGTCAAAGACTGAAATGATCTCTGTTACTACATGTTGTAGCTCTGTCCTTCCTTCAACATCTCCTTTATCAATTTTTATTATAACTGATGGAGAGTAGGAATTTTGTGTCTCCTGACATTTAACCCCTGACCTAGTCACCTGATCTACATACAGCGGGCAGCTTGGCAGCTGTTATCACACACTCCATCTTGTAGTCATTCAGCCTTTCCAAGGGCATTTTGATGCAGGCAAAAAAAAACTTAAATATAATAAAATAAAAACTCTAGACACCACTTAAATTTCATAAGCTTCCAATGTATGGCTTAGCAAAGGAGTGATAGCACAGCTCCCCCTCAGCCTCGCAGACTATTTGGTCCTCTCAAAGGTGCCATTCATTACAGAGGGTAGTGTGGGTGTTCAGAGCCCTCCCCAATTCGGTAATTTGATAAAATGGAGCAGCCATGCTCTCGTGGTTATCGCAGTGATAATCAAACAGCTGTGTGATAGTCTCACAAAACACCTCTTGGTGAACGTTACACCCCGAATTGTTCTTACAGCATCTTGTACATGCCCCCCAGAGCACCCCGGGGTCATTTTTGCAGCTTTATATATACGTTTAACGCATGTGTTTTAAGTTAATGTTTGGAATTCGTCTGAGGTTGTTTACATTCATATAGAACCGATTTGCCTGATTTGTATAGAACTGATTTGCCTGAGTATTTCGATGTTTTCCGAAAAAAAGGGCATTATATACAGCACGACAGAGGTTGGGATAGCATCAGAAAAAGATAAAAATAAGATACATGTATTTGGATATATTTTTTGCCTTTATAATGCGACCTGTTTAATACTCAAACTAGTATTTTTGTTTGTTTTGCTTTTTTCTTACCGACACATCTAGACAACAGGGAATAATCATGTTTGCTTACACATATTAATAAGTTCTTCCGTCTAAGTGATAATTGCCCTGTGTTCCTCGATTACAACAAGCAGCTAAATTGGATTGCAAAGAAAATTAGTTTCAACTTGTGAAACAATGTTTAGAAAACAAATAAGGGCTTTGAAAAAAATACATTGACGTTTGCACGCACAGATGACTGCAAACACCCAGAAACCAAAATCATCATCTATTACGTCCAAGATTTTGCCGTCCCGAACCCCTGTTATCTGCCTAGCACGGTTGTCAATTAAAGGCCTGGCGCTCGTAAAATAATGACCTGCTAACCCGGCCGTGTGTTGTGCTCACATTTCACGCTCCCCAGGGACGCCCCTGTCATTTTGTTATCTATTGCTCCCCTCTCCGTTGAAGAAAACAAGCACAGGTGAAATGCCAGCGTGGCATCAGATCCCGGGGCCCTGGAACATGCGCTTTGTACACACGATGGATTTATATGTTTATCACACATTAAAGCAAACGTGTCCGGATTTGCAGGCAAATGACCTGGTATTAAATCACACGCTGTACAGGCCCGACTTGGACGTATCAAAAATCCATCAGCCCGTACAAAACAATAAGCGGTGCGCCGTTGCCCCAGGATCGTTAGAGCTAATAAACTGAACGGTAGTCATTAGAGGGAATACACCACACATTATAACCGCATTATGTTCTGGGCAATACAGTATATTAATTTCCATACCGTAATGTGTGTTTTATTGCTTCCAATAAGCAATCTTAATAAGCAAAATGGTAAGTGCTTTCCTTGTAAAACGTCTCTAATTAGACAGTCATCTCAAATGTACTCATAACCAAGTTAGCTTTCTATTAACAGCTGCCCTAACTACAAATTTTGGGCAAGATGAAAGCATAATATACTTTCTATGGGATTTAAATTTATGACCAGGTGGCTGCAACATCAAGTCTGAAAAGAATGATGGCCTTGTCCCTCCAAGCAATGCATTTACCTTAAATACATGTGGAAAACTGCAGTCCATTTACGCTGATCTTCTTGCGTCTCTCTGCTGAAGAATCACTGCAGTATAGTGTTTGTTATGAAATCTGGATAGACAGATGTCATGGCTGCAAATGTTGCCACCGGAATGTTTCAACTGCATCAATTAATACATCAGTCCCATTTCTCTATACTGTATAGTACATTTTTTTACAGATCTATCTATCTATCTATACTAAATATAAATATGTGTCTATATATGTATATGTATTCATGTGTATATTTTTATATAGAGAGATTATTTATTATTTTATATGTATGTTTAGAGATAGAGCATGAAAGATCATACACACTTACATATACACACAATGTGCCCCCTTCAAATGACATAGTCTCTGTATTGTTATTAAACTGGTGTGACAGGTTATTTTTAATTGAAGTTACAATGCAGGGGGCAAAACTAACCCTCCGTTCAAGCCAGCTGCTAATTAGACGGTACATGGGTATTTCTAGAGCTTTCATTATGAAAGCCAGAAGACTGGATAGTTCATCTTTAATCTAAGGCAAATGTCCTCTGGGTGCTATGTTAAAGTGCTACCAGCCAAACCAGCTCTGAAACACTACATACTAATTAATCTTATTTTCAGGAGGCTTTTCAATAAGTGAGAGTCTGTGTGTGTGTGTGTGTGTGTGTGTGTGTGTGTGTGTGTGTGTGTGTGTGTGTGTGTGTGTGTGTGTNTGAGAGTTTGTGTGTGTGTGTGTGTGTGTGTGTGTGTGTGTGTGTGTGTGTGTGTGTGTGTGTGTGTGTGTGTGTGTGTGTGATTTACAAACACTGTTTGCCTTCATGGAGGTACAGCTAATTGCCGCACGGCTTGACATCATTACGGGGAAATGCCATTGGATGCAGACTGTTTAATTAAGGCCGGTTGCAAGTTCATTATACGATTCACAGGCCGCAACGTTCTGAGCTCATTCCAGCCATCGCCATCTGCAATTTAATTTAATGTAGAGAACACTTTGATTTCTATTCTATTAGACTATGTCCAGTGAAAGCATCACAGTTTATAACAACCATTTCCATTTACGTTACAGTGAAAGGTAAAAGTCCTAAGAAAAAGTTTTTTGTTTGTTTTTTTTAAAATTTTGTAATATAGAATTTTAATGTTTTGTCTTCCTATATTGTATTAAAAGATTTTATCTTACATTTATTAAACAGGTGTACATGTTGAGTAAGATATTTAATTGAAATACAATAATTCTAATTGCTGTTGGATTGAATCAGTTAACTGTTGATATATATTTCACCTTAACACTTTTTAAATAACAGCCTGTGTCATGTCATGTGAAAACCCGTGTGACAAACAAACGATTCGTTTTATAAACCCTCGAACTCATTTTTAATACTTTACTTTATGTTAAAACCTTGAGTTAATAATTTGTTTTGCATTCTTTTACAGAAATACCTTCCAGTACACCAATAAAACAATTTTCTAAAAACTCAGAATTGGACTGAATCTTGCAATTTGGCATCCATTATTTGGCATGTTTGGAAGAATTGTAATTGTAAATATTTAATTAGACACACACAGAAACACACACAGAAACACACACCCATCCGTAATTCTTAATGATCTAGATCGACAACAACATTAAACCTAAAAACACACGAGCTGCATTCATTAATTGGCCAGGTGTGTACGGTCTTTTACACTGTATAAATGAAACGCAGACCCCCCCCTTCTTGATTTCTGACACCAGCTAAGCTACAGCATAAAGTAAACATACCGTGGTCGGGGCCTTCCTTTGTTGTCGAGGCGACAAGATGATTCAAGAGGTAATGTTTGCTTGTAAGCCCACAGAGACCCAGGAGGCTGGAGTTATGACCACTGTCACTGCGGGACCTGTCTACAGTCATTGTGAGTCTATCTGCTTCCCGTAATTAAATTGTTCCAAATATGCATAATTCAAATCGTCGACGCTTGTGAGTTAATTAGGGTAATGGCGATATTAGCTTGCTTAGTTTTAGGTCTCCACTCCAAACTAACTGGGAAGAAAAATGTCAATATTTCATAGCGAAATCTCTTTATACTTGATCAGATTTGATAAATGTTTTTTTATGACAGCGTAAAATATCTGATACAAATATAAAATGTAGCATAAAGCAAAATGCAACCTTTATATCGCCCTCGTTTTTCTATAACTATGTATTTGGAAATAGAATGTATTTTAATACACACTGTGTTTCATTTTTGTAGTATCTTTTAAATTTTATGCATTTATTTTCAGTGTATGTAAGATTTATTTCATGTAGTAAGAGGAACAGTATTCTTCCACCCAAGCTGATTTCTTTTATTAGTGAGGGTCTGCAGAAGATTAGCACACTGGTTGAAGAACTGCTGTAAAAGGTTGAAAGTTCTAGAAAATAACTCATGGTAGTAAATTATTAGAATTATTTTAATAACAATGTAATTATACCTTTTAATGTAGAGGCATACTGAAATATATAGGAGTGAGGTGGTCTTCTGCTGGCACTTCCAGGTCTTGTATATGAATAGTGGTTCTCGGCTTTCCATGTTAACTGCCCTAATGATTGTGTTCTAATGGCTTGACCTAGTATCTTCACCCTAATGATTTCATTCTAATGGCTCTGCTCCAGTGGTTCCATCCTGATAGTTCAGGTAGAGAGGATGGGTCTTTCAGGGGGGCATGGGGAGCCTGGCTTCGAGGTTTCATCTCAAAACTGACCTTGAACCCTCAGTTCTTGCAAGGTTGGGAAAAATTATGTGTTTATCCATGTTGCCAACCTTTATTATTATTTCCCATACCTGCAGTTATTGAACTGTTGCTTGGTTCCAAAAATTACTGGAAAAAAATTCTCTTTAATGTCAATAGAAGAACAGTTGGAGGAGTCACACTAATGCTAATTGTAATCTTGTCCTTATCCATCCATTCTCCTTTAGTGCTTAACTCTGGTCAGGATTGTGGTCCAGAGCCTATCCCAGAGTCACTGAATGGGATGCTAATACATCACAGGGTGGCCACACAGGCAGTTTAGAATGACCAATTAGCCTGAAACACATCTCTGGACCAAGAGAAGAAACCAGAACACCAGAAGGAGACCCATGCAAACACAGGGAGTACATGAAGACTCCACAAAGACTGACCCAGAGTCAAATCCACATGGAAGACTCCAAGAACTGTGAGACAACAGCACTACTTGCTGCACCACCGCTGTTCTCTATGTCCTTTAACCCATTTCTTGATAATCTGAGTCTCTGCCTTTAACCACTACTCAGTTTTGACTAAGCATATAAGTTCTTAACATTAAAATTTCATTTAAAGATTTGTTTTATACACAGAAATATTCTATTATTATTATTATCATTATAATAATAATAATAATAATAATAATAAAATTGCTGCAAAAAAGGCCAATAACGAGTAAACGGTCACAAATGAAAAGTTTCCTAGGTGGTTTAATATATATAAACAAACAAACAAACAAATAAATAAAAGCAGGTTCTTAAAATTAGTTGTTGTGAAATCTAATTATAATCTTCTAGGTTTTTATCCATGTTTTGCTTAAAAAAAGAAACCTCCATAATGAGTTAAATATGAGACCATTTCTGCAGTTCATTATAGTGTATAGAGATATCCTAAATACTAAAAGTCATAATAGATCTTGTTTATGATGTCCTAGTCCTCACCTGTTTTATAATCTTTTAACTCTTTGTAGTGAAACCTATCTAGATTTTTTTCCTAGAGATAAAGATAAAGATAATATGTGACATTCAAACAAAACATCAAGAAAATAGTACTTTGGGAAAAATGAAGAAATACAGAAAGTATGAATTATAGGCATTTATGATATCTTCTTTCAGCTATTTTGCTCTTTATGAATTAATGGATAATGGAGTGAAAAGATACATCATACATTCTAGGGCTCAAATTTCAGAATGCGCTGGGTAGGAATGACAGCTAAATTTATTAACATTGTAAAATCTGGTAGATTGTAGATTGGTAGAACTTCTTTTGCAGAATGGACAAGTCTTTTTGCGTGTTTTTTTTTGTGATTTTTTTTCTTGTTGCTCTTTAAAGTCCATTAAACCCTAATTGCATTCCTCAGTGCTGACTAACAATTTCAGAAAAGCATTACAGTTAGTGTAATACCAGCAAAAATAAATAACCAGCAGCAATTGAACCACATTATAAATCATTTGTGTTGTCTCTGCTTACTGTAGCAATTAGTTCTTTGGCTATTGAGCACGTTCTTAGCGGCACATAATAATAATAGGCACAGATTTAGCTGGGTATATTAACTTGTAAGCATAGTCATGTGCATATGGTATGCAGTAAGTACGTCCTCTGTTGTTGGCAAATGATGATGGTAATTAGTGAGGTAAAACAGAAGAAAACAAGTTAGTCTCTCTTTTCTTCTCCAGTTGTGTGACTGGTACTCAAGCGCGTGTGCGCGCGTGTGTGTGTGCGTGTGTGCGTGCGTGTGTGTGTGTGTGTGTTTGTGTGCGGTCACAGAAGTGCTATCAGCCCATCCGAACACCCCCAATGTATGCTCACCCGCCAACCCCTGGTGCCATTTGTCTAGAGGTTAATTCCAGGGTCAAAGAAAACAAACAGTGGAAAAAAATGAAAGCAGGCGTTATTTCATGTCTGCATTTGCACCGAAATCCTCTTTTTCAAATGAGTCGGATTTGTTAGGACTCCTTCTGTGGTTGAATTTCCAGGCTCAAGCGCACCTTGTTTTATCTCACAGGATTACGGAAAGGCCTGCCGCGATTAACAGTGCTTCTCCTGACCAGTGCCTGCACAGTCGTGAAGCCTAATTGATATGTGCTGTAAGAACCGTCATATTCTGTTATCCATCTCATGGGGAGCAAATGGATTGACTACCTTGTTTTTGCCGAGCTGGTGTGTGACGTTACATTTATACCTTTCTCAAACAACGGATTTTGTAAAAAACGTGTGTGGTGGGGCAGGAGTACATGTGGATTAGTCACATAGGTTTGAAATGGAAGGGGAGGCATCCTAACAAATCTATCAAGAGAAAGATCAACAACTTAATGTTTAAACTAATCATCTTGAGTATATATTTGAACTCGGATATGCAGATGTGGTGCTCGGGTCCCAAAGGTTCATATATACACTCCAAGGATCAACAGCCCTGTAGATGGCTAAATTACTCCGAAAGCTGGGGAATTTATCAAACATGAATTTCACAGTGTATCCTAGCCTCCAGGTAAAATGTAAGTGCCCATTAATGTGCATAGAAAATGTTGCCTTCAAGGTTTAACTATTTATTTTTGACACCCAATCAGACAGAGTCCTTCAATTTACATAGAATGATGAATAGTACTCAGCCTTAAATGATCCAGATGTGAGGTGTAAAAGTAGCGCCTTCTCTCTAGATCTAGATTACTGGTGGTCTTGCAATTGATTAAACACAGGTACACGGGAGTAATTAAACACACACACACACACACACACACACACACACACACACACAAAGCAGGCCTGCTTCTGTTCACAGTAGCTTGTCAAACTAACTTGGTCAAGAATTTTAATCTTGCTTAAACATAAATATTTAATTCTTGAGAGTCTCATGATTTTTTTTTAAAACAAACCAAAGAAAATAAGTTTGGGTGTGACTGTTTTTTGTGTATTGTATTTCCCAGTACTTTCCTACAGTGTGAATTTTACTTAACACTTAAGTTGGAATCAAATTTTGTTTTTCTCTCACAAGACACATCAACAAAAATTCAAGTAGCAGTGCTGCCGTTGATTTGTAAATGCACGATGGAAAATACACAATATGAATTTGCTTTCTTTGGGGTGGGGGGGGGCGATGGTTGAGCTCCGGGGATTGTTGGAGAACGATCGGGAAGTCCCTGGAAAATGAAGGAAGTATCCCTCGCCAAAATAAACAAATCACAGCAGCGCCTTCCACACTTTGTTCTGGTGAAGCCATCCTGTTGTGGAAAAAAGTGAAAAATCTTTGGTTTTCAAGCGTGCTCATAGTAGAAATGTTCTTGAGCTCCAATAAAAATGGTGGTTTGTTATTATGAAGAACCAGTTTTTTAGTCATATGTCACTCAAGGCTTTGCATGCAGAAAAGTGCATCTGAGTGCATGGCCCCCAAGTTCATACCACAGCTTATCAACACAGCTTCGCTTATCAACACGTCACTGCCTGAATCTTAATTAAATTAGCTGTGCCACATTATCTCATCAATTTCAGGAAGAAAGGGGGATGGCACCTCAGTAAAACCTGCTTAAAAAATATATATATTTTTGCTGTATAAAACCATGGTAAGTTTATTGATATATTTATGGAACGGAACATTAACACGGCAGGTTGTGCTGGTTCCTCGTGGCCCCTGGGCTGTATTTTTGGATATAGATTTGAATCCGACTCAATCTCTGTAGAATTTGCATGTTTTTTTCCCATTTTCATGTTTACTTCATCCAGGTGCTCCTGTTCCCACGCGCAGTCCAAAGATGTGTGTTTCAAGTTAATCGGTCAGTGTAACCATTGGATTGTCAGTAGTGTGTGTAAGTAAATGTATGCATTTTCCTGTGATCACTGGCATCCCATCTACAGCTCACTCTGCTTCCCCTTCTATATTTTGGGATAGGCTCTGAACCATTGGGACTCTTATACTAAGTAATTTATAAAATGGCAAGTTTTGGTCAAGTTATTTCAAACCACTATCTTTACCCATATTTTATGAGAAAAAGCTTAAATGTATTTTAAACCTTTAGCTGAGGCAGCAGGTCACACAGTAAGGGAACAAGCTTGTAACCTAGAGGATGCCACTTCAAGTCTCAGGAGGAGCATCGCTTAACCTGAATTGCTTCAGTAAATGTGTTTAAGGTGAATTGCCTTCAGTAAAATAACCAGCTGTATAAAAGTGGTAAAACATTGAGTAAAAGCGTCAGTTAGGCAGCGGATAATATTACAGTAATGAGGCACACTGTTATTGTGTATGTGGCATATTGTATTTAATGGTGCCCCAGCCTATGGAGTGAAAGTAGTCGCTCATCCCTCCTGCCCGAGCGCGTGGGATCCAGCCACGGGGAACCGCAGACAAATCATGTAGTTGTCATTGCCTGGGCGACAGGCTGCACTTGATGGATGGTTCATTTCTATACCCATTAATGCCATGATTTGTTTACAGTTGCACTTCGGGTCCGTGGGTTTGAGGAGATGCGCTCATGCGGTGGCGGGAAGGAGATGATTTGAGTACCAGTGGCTCAGATTAGCTCAAGTCCTGATATTGGACATCATATTTCCCAAGATATTTTTTATTTATTTTTCCATTGCTGGAGGTTTGTGTGAATACCAGATGTCATGGACATAACCAGCACTACAGAAAGATGAGGTATGCTTTTTATTGCATAAAAATGTAGTGTTAAAGAGTGGATGGTGGGGTTTGTGAATGAAATTAGATGTACACAAATGGAAGATGCCACACTTAATGCATACACACGCAATGCCCTGCTAAAAGTGTGCTACTTCATAATTACCAAAATGCCACCACATAAGGGGAAGTGACTCGGCTGGAAATAAATAAATAAAAATCTGGTGTGTAAGCACTCTCGCGGATATCTGTCTAGCAACGCCGAGGGCCTGCTGCTGCCACGTTCCAAGATGCAATGGCAAACCCGACGGCCACTCCCGGGGAATGCTGGGACGGCGCAGCCCCGCAGAGCGAGACTGCGTCAGATGGAGAGGCCTGCCGCCACCAGACGCAGCACCCCCCAGGGACCAGCTACAGCTGACGATCTGTAAGATGTGTCTGCTAATTATAAAAGTTAAAGCTGAGCGGCTTTCATAAACAAGGGAAAAGTCTAGAAACTCACCAACAGCAGTCGCACTGTACACCTTCTCCACTCAGTGTGGAGGGGCCTGCTTGGTGAAAAGTGTTGGGTTGGAGATCCATAAATCAGGAGTTGGGGAAAGACTCTCATCACTCATGGTGTACTATTACTTTATATAACTTTATTATCTTGCAATTGGGCAAATTACACCATACAGTGTGGCATTTATTTTCATACCATATAAAAACATAAAACCAATGACGCAAAGGGAAAAACTATACAGGTGGTCAATACACCGATTCATAACACTAAAACTAAAGCCAACTAAAAACACTCAACTTCTCTTTTTATTTTGTCTTTAAGTCAATATATTAAAATCATCTGTACATAATGAATAAAGTCTTTTGAATAAATAATAATAATATGTCACTCAAGATAAATGCTGGTGTAAAAATAATCAGCATCTTTTTTTTTTTTAGAATCATACAGCTTAGTCCTGCAGTTTGAAACCACAATGTGGCTTCAATTGATGATCTTTTCAAAAGTCTGTTTGAAATTGCAGTTTGTGTTCTTATTGTACGTTTTTCCCTAATTTTTGCACGAGTTGCAATGTTAATCCATCTCACGGTAACTGCGGCCCTTTCTTTTCTCAGACAGCAGCCTTTTGAAGGAGGGGAAGGGAAAAAGAAACCGAGAATTTCCCATTTCATTTTGTGGTGCTACATATCAAATGTTATCCTTTTTGCCCTTTGAAAACCTCAGTTAAATTCCTTAACTTCCTCTTCACAAGAACACAGCTGCCAGTCTCCCTAAGGATTTGAGTAGAGTGAAGTTTTATACGTCTAATTTGTAGTTAATTAGTAGAACATTTCAATATGGCTGCCATGATGTATGGAAAAATTATAGCAGTGATTCCAAACTTTGGACTTTTTCTTTTTTCCATATTTTTGCTCAAGTCTGGAAGAAATTACAAATAATTATGGGGACAAACAGATTTTTCCTTTGGACAAGTAATCAGAATCATTATACTTTGGTAGAATGTTAAAGGCAACACGAATGCTAAATATTTAAAGTTAAAAGGGTTCAAGTGCATGTTTAATGTCTTCTTATGTCTTTGATCACCTGCAACAAGACAACAACAATAAAGTTGCATAAAGGCCAAAGTGATTTAGGAAGTGTGCTGTTACCTCCCTCATTGCTTTACCTTGTCACTCAGAGGTCCTTTGAAGTAACCGCTGTCAACGCCTGCAAATTAGAAAAATTTCAGGGTAGATTGTGAACAATTACGCGCTGTGTTCTGTGGGGAGCTGCTCTGTGTTCCCTCTGGGGAGTAGGGGGAACCCAGGGGAGCCTGTTCAGACACCACATTTCTTTCATACGTATGTAGACAGAAGGAGGCGGAGCCTGTTATTCCTCTTGCTCTACTAGGCTCCACCTCCCCATGTCATCCACTGCGTATATAAGTACATGAGAGTAGCACCCGCTATATATTTCTCGGGTTTATGTAAAACACACTTAAAAAGAAATTAACAATTGTGTATTTTTGCCTTTTAAGGAGTTTTTGTAAAACTGGCAAGTAGCAACTGCTACATTGTCATTTTCAGCTAAGTATTATTGAACAGTATTGAGCAGTGTGGAGAGTAGGAGACACTTTATCATCATAGAGATCCCCTTAAAAAAAGAGGAATTTTTTTATGCGAAGACAAAATGACCCACAAGAAACACTTATTCTTCTGTTCAGTGCACTCCCTTCCTTTTGTTATTCTATACAACGCAACTGCTATAGGAAAAAAAGGATTTCAGGCAGCATGGTTAAATTCATTCAAAGTCCATGGATTGTTATTCTGTATGATAGGCCACCATGTGACATTAAAATGTAGTCACTAATAATGCAATCAAACATACTTAAAAATATACTAAATAAAGCAAGAAACTGGAATTTTTTTTCCAAAAGCCATTCCTGACTAATTGTTTATATACTCTATATATGCAGTTCAATTCAAACTAAGAAAAACTGAATTTTCTTGGTTTTCAAGAGAACTATGTTACAGGACACTTTTACCCAAAGCAGCTCACATAATGCTCTACAGTTTACTCTCTTGCAATAAAGACATGTAATGCAAAGCACCTTGATGAAAAGAAATGCATCAGAACACCTCCTGAGACTTGATCCCCCAATCTGCTAGGGACAACACAAGTTCCCTAAGCATAGGTTGCCTGTTGCCCAAGGTTCTCGTTTCCGGAATTCTGATGAGGGCCTAAAATATGAGATATTCCAAGTGCCCCACTCCAGCTGCCAGGCTGCCAGTCAGCCTAAAGCTTCCTCCTCCATCCTCTTAATTTTCTCTGCTAATTACTTTGTCTTCTGATAAAGGACCAGCTCAGGGATCATCAAAGGTCCTTGAAACAAAGACGAATATATAGCAATTACCAAGACTTTCATCTGCACAGAGCAGATTAAAAAGCGGTCCACCATAGCAACTTCCGACCTGCAAAATCCACTTCTGGACTGCACATATTAATAAATATTAGCTCACATACTATTTATTATTGTTTTAGCGGGAAAATAAAAAAATTTACCCGTGGCTATTTTCAGCAAGAATAATTTGCACTCAGCAAATTATAATGAAAGCAAATGAATTATGTATCAAAATCCCTCTTGATTATGGCCTATGGTGCTAGTCATACTTGGTCAGATTTTTTAAACAAAACAATCGTTTTGGCGGTGAGGGCAAAGGGGCTCGATAGCCCCCGGACTTGGTCGGGAAAAGCTAATGAATTGAATCTAATAATTGTATTTACAGTGCTGAATGCTCCAGAAAAAAATGGAACATTTATGCCATCATCACTTTGAAATGCAAGACTACTTTCACAAAGGCACACGTGGATGGCGGCCCTCATGTTTCCACAGAGCATCTTAGATGGCTGGATAATGGTCTCCTTTGTTTGCCGCCATCGAGCCCTCACACTGTTTGAAGCAGAAATCCCTCCTTATTATTATTCACCTTCACTGTGTAGTGAGAGGGATAATGGCCACGACTTTAATGAACAAGTACCCTTGCAGATCTGTCTGCACAGTGTGAACTTACATTAAAGCCATTAGCTATTAAAAAGGTGATTATCGGGGCTGAAACCTTTTCGAGGTTAAATAGTGTTGAAATCTGCTATGAACTTGTCTTAATTGCAATTATATTGTAGGAAAAAGATCTCTGACAGAGGTAGTATAAACAGAGCCTTTGATTTGTTAGACATATTTGACCCAGCTTGTTAAACATTAATACATAGTAAATGGTACCGGAGAGTTTCCTTTGTGTAATTTGTATAGTATGATAATAGCGAATAGGCCAGTGTTTTAGTTAAGCAGTTATATAAATCTTCACAGAGGTTAAAAATGAAAGTATCACTCAGCATGAGACGAAAAGGACAGAATAAAATCCACTGTGCGCCATAGGGGTGTTTGTTAGAAATGAAGCTGACAGTATCACACAGTTAATAATGGTACAACTCTGCCTTTTTATGTGTTGTCTGAAACTGATTACTGGGTTACATTTCATTAGTATCTGTAATTTCTCTTCACTGGAATGGATATGGATGGATGGACAGCAAAGCATACGGTCTAGTCATTTTACGTGCAGGTTAAGTGCTGATCAGGATTGAAACAAAGTATGCAACTTAAATGCCTTTCTTTGGACAATTCAAAGTTTGCAAAAATTTTAAGTACTTAGCAGCAGGTGGCGTAATGTGTTTGAGCCAAGACCTTGCAGTTTAAGGACACGAGTTCAAATCATTCTGCACCTACAGTACTTTTGAACAAGGTGCTTAACATGAAACGATACAGCAAAGATAACCCTGATGTATAAGTGAGCAAATAATTGAAGTATGTGCATCATATTTTTATTTGCAGAAAGGTGTCAGCTAAATGATTCAATAAGAATAATGACAAATGCATGACTAGATAAAGTGATAGTTATAGCCTCGCATGAGTAATAGTTGATTATGAGACAAGTGCTTCCATGCATGCCTGGAAATTTTGTCCCTTGCTCAGCATGCAAAGGAGGAAACAGTCCAGTCTGCTTTTGACAGATGATAATTACTCCTCATTGGGGCAAAAGTCGCATACTTATCTATTGTCTGGAATGTGTAACACAACAACACCACTATCACCGTCTAATACGCTGCAATAAAACGAGACCCGGGCTCGAAGGTGAAGCATCACGAACGCATCTTACCGCACGGTGACGGGTAGCTGATGTAACGCAGTCAAGGCCGAACATCCTCTCCCATTAACTCTGAAGTCAATTAGTTCTCATCACAAATATGAGATGTTTTCTCTGTTTAATATACAGTGAAAATCCTTTAATCATGTTTAGAATTCCGTGCTCCCTGTGCCTAAGAAGATTTCAAGGAAACTGGTAATTAAGTGCGAAGCTATAATGTGTGCACAGCAAGTGTGGATCGTAATCAGAATGTCTACATAAAGCATACGCACCACATTCATAATTTAGAAGCTGCATAATTAGTAGTGGTAATGTATGGCACCATCATATAATTTTGTTCATAGACACCTCTTTAATTTGAATGTTCTGTGCCACATAAAATAAGAAATTACATTTTAATACTCTTGATTTTTTTCCCCACCATGTAGGACTGCTGTATAATTTATGGTTTTCATATTTACACACTTGAATGTGATTTGTTTACTGCTATACAAAAATTAAATGGCATCCTCATGCTAGCCAAAAGAGTTGCAGGCTATTAAGACAACAAAGCCTACTGGATGGCACTCTGTTGACAAGGATTTAAGCTTTATCCGCTGCTGATGCTAACCTAGGCTCAATTTCAAATGAACTGTCAGTGCTGTTATCCCTAAAGCTTGTTTATTTATTTATTTTTGTGCTTACAGAACACCTATTTTACGACTTTGTCGGTCACTGAAACAAAAAAAAACACCGTTTAAGCCAAAAATATAGGTTCATGCAAATACATAATTGGAAATGTTCATTATTTTTCAAATTCACGTCAAAATTCCCTTGATTCCTACTTACACCCTTCTTCCAAATGCACACTAAACTGTCCCACTAAAGCTCCATGCCCTGGGTGTAAGTTTTTGTAAAGCTCAAAGATTTGCTCATGTGAATCAGTCTCGTCAAACCTGTGGAGATCTGCATTTACGCATCCGCTCTGTGGGCCTGTACGGGATCCCTGCTCACCAGGGCACCGTGTGTTCCACCAGGATGCATGTGTTGTCCCGACAGCCAAAGCTGATTGAGCAGAAAATATGTGCTAATGCTCACAGCAGTACTCCATTATATTAAAAATATATCCTGGTAATATGACGGTAAATATGCACCACGTGTTGTTGCGCAAGTTGAACCAGGGGTATTGTCTGGGTGAGAAGGTCAGCTTTAATGCCCTCTCCAGAGACTGATATTTTGAATATAACCAAATGGAATAAATGCCAGGAATACCCCAAGGTGCCTTGTAGCACATAGTAAAGGATGACATTGTCTTAAGTTCTCAGAACAACAAAAGGTACCAGAGAGATGGCTTGTAAGGGCTGCTTGTTAAGGGAGTGACAGGACTAATCGGCAGCAAAGCGTCCTTCGCTGTGATACATCTCGTCTAAGCCCATTAGCGCCCTTTGCTACAGCAAATAGCAAGTTAGGTTATAACCTAACAAGACAAAATTTTTATCCCTTCCTGTCTCTAATGTATTTTATAACACTGCATAAAGTCAAGAATAGCATCTATTTAAGCCCTCTTGATCTACCAAAAGAAACTTGAATATTTTATGGATGGCTTTGAAAGCTGCCCCCCCCCCTCCTGATTAAACCCACAATCCATTTCAGACAGTAGAAACCATAAGGTATGCAAGTAAGTTCATTAGGCAGATTTTTTTTAGCTTTTGTTTTTTGTCAATATTAGAGTAGTTCTGTTCAGTACAATTTGAATGACAGGTTTCAAGGGAAATGTATATAAATATCTATTTTATTCCACACATTATTCTGTTTTAATTTTAATTCTGGGCCATAATTTCTAAAGCTTCAGATAATCAGCACGTACTTATTGATTTTAAATATTGATCTGTCTCCTCAAGGTGCAATTAAAACAATTACAATTCGAATAAGGACAAACATTTTCATTGTGTCTCATCTGGCAGTGAATTCTCGACAATAATTAATGACGTCTTTAAGCAGGCATTTCCATTAAGAACACCCCATTATTTATTCATTCGGATTGGGTGGCATCGTTGCTTGCTTCCAAATAAAAGAGATTCAGGGCAAAACTCATGCTAAAATTGTTTCTACTCAAATTCACTGTGGACTAATGTCCTCCGTGCCACGATAATATATTTATAATGCAGACCTCGATATATTACGCAGCGGCATGTTGCACGCCTTCATCTGCTCTTAACGCAGAGGTCAATTCGTCGTTCCCTCCATTAGACGGATGATATGAATCCAAAGCGGTATGGCTTCTATGCCACACACTAGGGAGTGCAGTGAAGTAGCCTGCAATTTCCCAGGGCAAATGCTGCCCTCCTAAAGATCATTAATAAACTGTGCCCCTGGGCTGTGAGCTGTGATAATGCAAATACTGTACCTTGTTTTCCTGGCACCAGTTGGTGTGGTGGCTTAAGCAGTAGCTTTGCAGTCAAAGCACCTCAGTCTGAATTCTGCTCCTGCTGTTTAAAACGAGTTAAAAATTGCTAGAAAAAAATATCGTCAGCTGCATGGAGAAAAATCTCAGACAGAAATGTTAAATAAATGAATAAATAAGTAGTTTGTTATGTTTTGGACTGCCGTGACCCTGCTCAGCAGTTAATGAAAATGGATGGGTGGATTAAACTTGTTCACATTTAACTAATACAGGAAGTGGTGGATGAGAATGTCCTTGAGACGATAGAGTAGTAGACTGCCATTACTCTGTAATGGACATGTATGCTCTTTGTTGCGTGGGAACTTTTAAGGGGCACTAGAGACTTTTTGTTAGGGTGTGCTATTTAGCTATTTTGGAAATTCTTTTTCTGAAGAAGGTGACACATTTTGGCTATTATTTTAAATGTTTCACAGTGCATATAGAATTTCCACATTGGGGATTTTTAGCTGAGCAGCTGGGGTAAGTTTTCTCTCCTGAGATTTAACCTCCCCCTCAAGCCCCACTAAAAGTTCTGTCTCTGTTTAGAGTTCAGGACCCAGACCTGACTCCATGTTCCTGCTTACCCCACCACAGTTTCCTGTGAGAAAAATGTAAAGACAAAACAAACATGCATGTACGTGAACCCGGCAGGCGTAAACTTACACCCCCTCACATGAGCTCGAAAAATATTTCCTCAAGGCTGTCTAGATGAAGATTTTTATCAAAGGTCTTAGTGGCAATGCTTGGTGCTTTCTTTTGTACATCTTTCCCCATTCTAACAAAAAGGGTACAAAACCGTAAATTGTTCCAGTAATAAAGTGGCTTCTTACTGAAACAAAGTGTCTCTGGCTGCTAATATGACCAAAGCTTATTTCTTCTGCTGAGAAGATGGATCCTCCAGCCCCTATTTGCTTGCGGGTTTTAATGGAAGGAAAATTTAATGCAATTGAAAATTGGAAGTGTGTGATGCTCAGGGGTCATGAACCTTAGACACAGTGAAAACCATCCTTGTCTGGTGGTTCCAACGTGGCCTCTTTTTCCCAGCATTCTCCCCTCCATCCCTGTGAAGGCATGGCTGACTCTGCTTCAGCTGATTATAGAGCATATTGCTCTTGTAAAAGGTCAAGCGGTACTTCCAAACAGTAATTAAATGCATACACTTCACCTGTTCCTGCGGTGACCTTTATGCTCAATGGTTGTGAAACAATATCTGTTGAGCCCTGTTGACTGTGCATATACACTGTACGTTTATCCTGCATTTATATTGTCATATATAACAATAGTGCTCAGTCATTTGGGGGTAAATTCTATACTTTACACGTTTGTTTTCTATCGTTATTTATTATTTATTGACAAAACATTTGCTGCTATTCAAAATGACCCCTATGTGGGGTTCCATCAGGTGCTCCCCTCTCCTCCTACAGTCTAAAGACATGTGTCTGACACAAATTGATGACCCGAAATAGCACTTTTATGTATTTATATATCACTGAATAAGTGCAGGTGATTGCAGTACAATGTCACATTCCAGTTGTAATCTGCTTCACACCCAATGCTTTCAGAATAGACTCCAGACAACCACAACTTTGCACTGGACAACAGTTATTGATTATATATGATGTCTTAGAAATGTACAACACAGACTTGAACATCGGTAGATCCTGCCATAACTCATGCTCTCTACAGAAACTTTGTTTTATAAAAAAAGAGTACAATTAGCTAGCCTCGTCACAGGAGAAGAAATGGAGGCCCACAGAGTGCTATCTGTTGTAGGTATGCAAATTAAATACGAGGTGCCCCATATCGACGCAGGAGAGGAACCTGACAGAACTAATCCTCCTGTCTGATCTCGCCCTCGGCACCATGTGACTCTGTTAATTACTGAACTTCTATTGACGAGCCAGGAGCCCAGGGAGTCAGTCCATCAAGCGGGTGAGGCAGCAGATTAGAAGATCGCTCTCCCAAAGTTCCAGGCAATGAGAGCACGTCTAACATGTGCCTTTGGTGTGTGAAAAATGAAGGCCCCTTCATAACACCTTCTTAGGCAGAGCGTCATGCCTTTGCGGGAAGTACATAGACACTCATGAATTATGCATAGTATATGAAGGTGTTATGAAGGTCTTATGCAGGACCCTTCATAGAGAGTGCTACCAGGAACTACATCTGAGCTGCATTTGCTTTATACTAATAAGTTTAGGTTAAAGGTATTTTAAATATGTAAAGATCAAAATACTGACTAAAAAATAATGTTTTTCTTGTAAAATTATTTCCTTTAGGTATTTCTACTACTAAGGGTAATTAGTGCTGCCACCTGAGCTGTTCTGGTGTGGGTTTTAATCCAGCTGAGTCTGTGGAGTTTGGATGTTCTCCCCGTATTTGTGGATTTCCTCCGGAAGCCCTGACTCTCGTTCATTTCAAAGACATATGCTTTAAGCTAATTGGTTGCTGTAAATGGTCCATTGTGTGTGCATGTGTGGCTACCGCTCAATGGACAAGCATCCTATCTAGGGTTAAGTCTCTTAATCTGATGCCCAATGATTCTGAGACCAAAACATTCTGAGACATCTTGAGATATTTGTTGAACGTATATTGCAAATCTTTTTTGTTTGCATTACTAAAGTTGTGACATTTAATGAATAAAATTTCAAAAATAATACAAAAATATCATCCTGAATGAACAGTTAAATGCCTGGGCAACAATTTTTAAATTAAGTTTAAAGATTTAAACATTTTATATGAACTTAGCATATTATGATTGATAGTTTATATACAATACTGTGCAAAAGTCTTAGGCACCTGTGGGGAAAAATGCTATAAAGCGAGGATGGTTCCAAAAATAATGCCAAAAATACTTATTAATCAATAAACCTTCTAAAAAGTGCAGTAGACCAAAAAAAACCTCAATCGAATCAATATTTGGTGTGACCACCCTTTGCCTTTAAAACAGCATCAATTCTCTTATGCAAACTTGCATGCAGTTTAAGATAGAGGTCGGTGGGTTCTTCCAAACATTTTGAGGAACTGGCCACAGTTCTTCTGCAGACTTTGACTGTCTCTGCATGTACTCCCAGACTGACTTGATCATGTTGAGATCAGGGCTCTGTGGGGACCATACCATCTGTTGCAGGATTCCTTCTTTTTGCTGAAGATAGTTCTGTATGACTGAGATTGGGTGTTTGAGGTCATTTTCAGACTGCAGAATGAATTTGGGACCAATCAGAAACCTCCCTGATGGTCGATAAGAATCCACCTGTACTTCTCAACAGTCATTGAAGTTGCATGCCTAAGACTTTACGAAACCAAATTTTTTTTCACTCATTTTTTTTCATGAGTCTTAACTTTCCTCAGACTCATGATGCCTGAGAGTTTGAGGAAACTGCATAGTATTTTTGTTGTTCCCAGTATTGTGGTCTTTTGGACTGAGACCAATGTTGTCATACCTGGATTCTGATGAAGCAACCCCTCCAGCATAGGTGTCACAGTCCCAAGTGCTCCTATCACCAATGGGACAATCTTGGTTTTCACCTTCCACATTCTCTCCAGTCCTTTTTCAATCCCTAGTATTTCTCCAACTTCTTCTGGACTGTCTCAGGGGCTTCTTTGCAAAGACTTATCTGATATGGTACCTCTGTTTCAGTTGTCCTGATACTTACCACTTGTTTTTGTGCTTCCATTATTACTACCACTGTAACGTCATTCAGTTCTGCATTTTCCAGCCATTGTTAGACGTCAGATACCTCTAGTAACTGTCAGGGGTACATTCCATGCAAAGACTTATTCTAGTATGACACCTCCTTTGCTGCCCTGCTATCCACATCCTCTATCTGCTTCAGACATTCCAAAGCAACTCATCTTTAGGGTGGATTGCTTGGCTGTACTCATGGATGTTCTGTATCTGATGCAAAACAATAGCTGTGACTTCTGTTAGGTACAGTCTCTGAATGTTGGATTTTGGATGGACGGCTTTGTGTAAAGAGTTTTTATGTCTTGACGTCAGCAAAATCCATTTTCTCTAGCAACCAACTTACTGTAGTAGTTCAACATCTGATGATTAGGAGGAAATATGTGTTGATAACTCTGATCTTGCTCTTCCAATTCAGCTGACTCTTTAGGACCTGTCTTACTCATATTTTGAAGTTGCTGCCGTCTCTACTTCATGATTCCTATGTGATACCCAGGTACTTGCAGTTATGTGGCCTTATGGTAGTTTGACTCCCTCTCCACTTTTCCTTTTTTTTACTATCATGCTGCTGCACTTTATCCCAGTGTCCTTACTGAAGATCCTGGCCAGGTGGATCAGGGACTTAATGTCTTTTTCAGACTTGGCATACAGCTTGATGTCATCCATGTCCAGGATGTGTTTGACGGTAGCTTCACTCTTTAACCTGTATTTCTAAGCACTATTAGTGATTATCTGACTGATGGGGTTCAGGCCTCTGCAGAGAACAGTGCATCTCCTTGGAATATACCATACTTCATGGTCACCTGGGTAATTGTCTTTGAGTTGGTTTGTAATGCTGTCCTCCAGTAGTCCACTGAGTTTTTAATGAAGGTTATTAGCATCTCATTGACCTTGTACAGCACTAGGCATTGTAACATTCATTTGTGTGGCAGTGAGTCATATTCTTTCCTCTGATCAATCTAGGCAACACTCAAGTTGATCTGTCTGGTCTTGGAATATTGGTGCACAGTTCTGTTTACCAGTAACTGGTGCTTTGAGCCTCTGGTGTTGTTTCCAATCCCTTTCTGGAAAGGGATCATGTATTTACTTATATGTGCATTCAGCCCGCTGGCTATGATGCCTGACATGAATTTCCGTGTTGTGGACAGACAGGTTATTGGGCAGTTACTGGATATTGAATATTATATATAAATATATTTTAAATATAAAATTTTAATTTTTCTTTCGTTTTAAGAATATCAACAAATATCAACTAGTTTAAAGTGGTTTGATGTCACAGTTTACAAAATAACATTCACTGGATTGCATGAAGTTGAACAAAATTAAATGACATTTAGTTAGGGAAAAGTATAACCCTGCCTTCGAAAAATTATTATTGATAACAGATGGATGGATGGATGGATGGATAGATGGAGGGTGGGTAGATGCACGGATGCTGTAAAAATGTTTGATAAACATCTCTTGTGTGCTTTGTCATTTCAGTTTCCCACAAACCCCATTCTTTCCAGCCCAGAATGTCATGCAGTCCTACCTATCTTCTTGCACACCATTTAAGTTTGCATGGAATTCATTGAATTTTGAAGTGGGAAGGAGAAGGTTTTGGGGTGCATAATCTCTGTATGTCCAGACAGTACAGATACTGGTAGTGTTGCCAGTTGCTGGTGCTCAATTCCTCATTGCCTCATGGAGCCATTCAGGGACCGCTGTCACTTGGGTGTGACCACCAATCTCCTCACATCTTCACACGACAGAGGTTACTGACGCCAGGGAATCTCCACATAGAAATTTCTATATTTACTTTGCAAGTTCTGAAAGCTCCCCTAATACAACATGACACAAAATTAGTCAAAATAATTCACAATTCATTTAATAATGTTTCATTTTACTCCTCATTTAACATGATTTTCTGCAGAGTGATTACAAACCAAGATAGCATTAATTTGATCAAGATGTATGAAGTAGAATTCTATTCACATAAAATAACGAGTCACAACGAGGCATTGCAATCACAATTTTAAGTATATAAATTTGAAAACTAATAGCTTTATCACCCCTTTGACAACTCCAAGATGTTTTGCATTATTTATAACAGGGTATTAAACAAGAACTCACAGTATAAAATACTACGTCTAACAGCCATAGTTGGTTAGTCAGTTGATTAAAAGCATTGCACATTTATCTTTCCAAGACCAGTGTTTTACATAGTCTACTAATAAAATTATACAGCACTTTCTGGCTGTAAAAATGTACCAGGCCACAGAGTGCATGGCATATGAACAACCAAAAATGGTTTTAAGGTTATGCAGAGCTTTATGTCTGTTTTAAAATACTACATATATACTGGGGGTGATGGATGTTGGATGGGGGAAAAGCAAATGGAACAAACACATCCATAGAGATTCTGTTTTTTGTTGAATTAAATGTAAAAGTAGTACAGCTTAGTGTACAAAACTAACATTAGAAAACTTGTATACGCAGTCACAGTTCTGTACACATAGCACTAAAATAGTAGTAGACTGGAACACATCAGATTATATCCTTTTGCGTTAACCTTTCACTAGTGTAATCTGTTCCGGGGGGGGAAAAAAAAACTTCATAATCTATAGAACAAGGCATGATAGGCAGGCCAGAACTGGCCATTTTGTGAAAATAGTGACTAACTCAATTTACCCCAAACAAAATATTAAAAATATATATAAAATTAATTAATTAATTACTGTGAGAGTATATGTGATTATAAGATTCTTAATCAGACTGTGGATCTATGGTGTTCACTAAAGTTTTATTTTTCCACTCAAAAAAGCCTATATTCCTGAGTACTGATGACTGGAAGTTGTAACTGTTCACCGAGTTCATCCATCTGGTTGCTTTCTGCCCTCTTCCTACTTTTCCTTAAGCTTTTCATCTTTTCATGAGAATCCAGCATTGTCATGACATATTCAAAGTATATCTACTGTCATCATTTGTCTTCATTTACCATTACATATCTACCCAGCTTACAGCTTCCTGTACTGAAATGTGCACAATGGGTTTTTGTAGGTTTTGGAGCAGCACAAATGTAACATATTTGTATATTCTTCACTGAGACCTGATGATGCTTATCCAACTTGACACAGCCGTTGGATCTTTGCTCCTAAAGTGCAACCCGGATGGCTTAGGGTTGGGAGAAGCAGTGAAGGAAACTAGGGATCAAGCAGACCTTGCCAATGATGGCTTAAATGTACATGTTCAAAACTTCTGCTTCCCCTTTATTATATAACAGACCAAGTTTAAAAGAGGAAATTTAGTCACTTGTTACATTAAACACCATTCAAAAAATTATCATTTATTTAACTATTGAGAAGCATTTTATGGTTTTATTATTATTTTTTTACAGACATGGTGAACACAGGAGAGTAAAATAGAACCCAAAACTAAAAAAAAAAAAAATACCTTGCTTAATTTTGGGAAGCGGCAATCGTGCTGCCTAATATTAATTACAACAGCTCTTTCCACCCCATCACTTGTCCTCCACTATAACGATTGTTTTCTTTTAATACCTTGCAGAGAACCACCTTCCCTGCTGAAAAATTCAGAACCCTGTTAGACCTGTCTAGAGTGAAGGTCAGAGTCAGCACATGGCGATGACAGCCAAATCTGTTTCATTTTTCATGAGTTGCTTAAAGGCACAAGCTCTTTCCTGGCAAAGCAGGGTCCCTGTAATGTGCAATCATTTTTTTCATCTCGCTCATTATGTCAAACCGTGTGCACGCACAAAGACATGCATTTACCTGGAATTGATGTTTGTGGACCAAGGTGAGTACAGCTACAGGCAGGTTTGTATACATGCACAAATATAAACCAACTGTCTATGTTCGAGTGTCTGTGGGGGGGGGGGGGGGGGGGGGGGGGGCCGGGGGGGGGGGGGGGGGGGGGGGGTAGGCTGGAGAATAGCAATAGCAGCTGATACCAGACAGAAAAGATACCTGAAGCAGTCGCTGTGATTGTCACCAAGTTAACATCAGGGATATCAGGAGCAGTGTTCTATGCAAAACTAGACCCTTTTTGTAAATTATAAGGTATCATTATAAGCAGCATCCATAATAATCACATGGCTAACAATACTACTACCACTACTACTACTACTACTACTACTATGACTACTACTACTACTAATAATAATAATAATAATAATAATAACACCTCTTTTTACAAAAAATAATAGCACTATTATTCTTATTGTTGCTATTGTTGTTAAAATTGTGTTTGATGTTAAAATCTAAATTGTATGACTTTGTAAATGCTTAATTCTGAAGATGAGTGACAGTACATATCTCATTTTAAGTGTTTACAATAAATGTCACAAAAGAAACAAGTAATACAAATACAGTGCAAGTACTGTTGGGGTACCAAAGATTGCTCAGCAGAGTGTTACATTTTGCTGGACTTGTGACCACAAGGTTGCTGGCTCAAATCCCAGGGGAAGGATGTTGTTGTGCCCTTGAGCACGGTACCTAACCTAAATTGCTTCAGGAAATACCCAGCTGTACAACACTGCACGCTACATGACTTCCTTTGGACAACATTTTCTGGCCAGCTGCTATGTGAAGAATTCATATATTTTGAACATGATGAAGGGGTTAGGGGATTGGGCTGGTCAATTAAAATAATCTCCCAAAATGGTTGCATTTTGTAGAACAGAATAATTATATCAAAGAATTAAACCTTGAATGACTTTGTAGAGTAAGGAGTAATTTCTTCTATACACCAAAATTACGAATCACCCATATTTTAGTTAAACACTAAATACTTAACTATTAATTAAATAATTCTAGTTAAATGGTTATATACTTATAGTGTTATCAAGTTTTTTGGATATTTTGAAATATGACACATTAATAGGCAAACAAAATGCCACTGTAAAAAGCTCGTGAAATTCTCCTTTTTTCTTTTTTAAAGCCAGCTTGTATAGTTTAGCATGAACCTGTCCAAAATATTATTTGTTCTCATAGCATCCCAGAAAAACTCACTACCCAACCCCCCAGTCATTTGCGTGCTGACACTTCTTTTCTTCCTTCTGACTCCTGACACATTGTCTTTGTTAATCTTAATTTGTTGTAAATAACCTGACAGATCGTCTTTTGGCAAAAACGAGGGGGGTAAAAATTGTGTGTTAACTGTTTCTGCTGTTCTGGCAGCTATTATAAAATGTGAGAATGATTAGGGGTAATGAGGTCAAACAGAAGGATGTGACTTTAAGTTGCAACCAGCAAAATTATGATCACAGGAGTATTCGTTGTGTTCACTTGCTGAAATGTAATTTAAAACAGGACGTTAGCAGCACCTAAAAGAGATCATTAGGTTATCTAGAACATTCTCTGAAAAGAATATATGGAAGATATTTTCTTACCATGTTAAAATAATGCTGAATATGTTCTACTGTCCTTAAACTGTTTATAACAATAATTAAGATAAAGATAACAAGAATATCTTTGAACATTACGATCATGGGCCACTTAATAAACACGTATAGAAAAATCTCTGTGGAGCAATTGATTAAATGTTTTATGACAAAGACAATGGAGAAACTAAGTGTAAGTGTGCCTTACAGTGTATTAGGACTGACTAGGCTGTGTTTAGAATTGAATTTAAAACGATGTGGGGTTTGAATAAAAGAGTGTAATTTGGCTCATGTACACTCTCACTCACATTAACAGCTTATTCTTGTCAGGGTTGCAGGGGTCCAGGGCCTAACCCAAAGTACACTAGCCAAGGATGCATAACCCCAGAAGGAGCGGCTCATCTGTCCTAGGGTAACCATATACAGACACATACAGAAACTTACAGTCACCAGTTCACCTGAAACAAATGTCTTTGGGCTGCTGAAAGAAACCCATGCAGATGCATGAAGAACATGCAAACTCTACACCAACTGAGTTAGAATTAACCCTAGAACAAGGCAGGCAGGGTACCATGAAGAGTACTACCCATACTCCAGTACTACCCACTGTGCCACATTGCCACCTGGCTCTTTTAGACCTTCTCCATCATGCCATTGCAAGACTATGCCCTTATTGTCAAAATATATGGTACTATTTGCTTTCCAAATCATTGATGGGCCTATATTTGAATTTCTTGCAAAAGCTTTATTCAGCACATACTTTCAGTATTGTCTATTTATACATTATATATAACAAATTGTAGGCTATACATAATATGTGATTCTTATATATGCTGCTGTAATCTTGTGTACTTTCCTTTGGGAATAAGTTCAAATTAATTCATTCCTTCGTATTTTTTAAGCAAATAAACTAAAGTAGGCATATTAGGGCAACAATTTCATCGTAGGCAGCCTTGTGTAAACTTCACTTTATTATTGAACCTTGAAGAGCAGAAAAAGAGTACTCTATTTTTTCATAATTTTCTAGCTGGGATAAGTTGGAGGAGCAAACCACAGTAGATCTCTTGTATGGGCCCTCTTTTACCACGTTTAGCCCTGTGAGAAACGTGTGTGTTTCCAATAAACACATTTGCACCGTGTACATATGACTGATTTGTTATATCTTCATTTCATTTCAGCATGTTTTAAAAAAAAATGTATTTAGCTGTTAGTGGGCACATTTATCATAAATTGAATATTAGGCCACAGATGTGCATGGCATTCAAATGCACTGTACAAAGTACAAGGGGTTCTGAGGTTATAAATCTGTTTACACGTTCTGCATAAGTGCTACATTCACATAGCCAATTAGTAAGAGGAATAATAATAATAAATCACATTTTCATTTCCCCCTACACATGCATATTTGCATATGTAAGACTTGCCTCTAAGTGTTAGATGCATGCTCTGCAGACAAAACGCCTGCTTGTCCTAAGTGTGTTTAGTTCCTGCCTTTTCGCAGTTTACATAAATTAGAATGAAAAACGCGTGTACAGTAAGAGAGCCGTTTCGCCACAAAAGGCTTCCCTCAGCAAACAGACCATTGTTTCCTTTTTTCCCCGCTCAGCTCCGCTCCGCGTCCCCACCGCTCCAGCACAGCCGGCCGTTTGAGCGCAAACCGCAGCGGCCTTTGTGATTCCTCCACATCAAGCGCATGTTGTCTGCGGCACTTTCGGCAGGTCGCGCGCCTCAGTCTCGCGCCGAGATTCGCGGATCAAACGGGGAGCAGCGCCGCCTTCGCGCCTTCTGAGCGGGTAGCGAGTCGCGCTCTCATCTGCCATCTGGATGGAAGCAGCCGCGTCGGCAAATGCGGCGAACAGCATTTCCAGCCCAACTACCTGCTGTCGGGTGGAGTTACTGAGGGTGAGTGTGTGAGAGATGCCCCCCCCCCTCACCGCCCCGCATCGGCTCCAGCTCCCCCTTTAGTTTGACTTGGAAAAACAAGGCAGTTGGAATGAGGGGGAAAAAAACACATCAGCCGGCTCCATCTCAGCAATGTTGTCACTGATGTGTGTTCAGTGAGCTATGGCTCCCCGCCACTGAGCCACTACCAGACACACACGCGTGTTTTACCTGTTGTTTAAATAAACATGGCAGTGCCTGTAGCAGACAAGCGATTTGATAAATTCTCTTTGATTTCCTCCCAGGATATCGGTTAAGGGTTCACAATTCAGGAATTCATAGGAATGGGTACATTTTCAGAATATATCCATCTCCTGCCTGTGTGCGTGTGTGTTTGGTTACTGTAAATATGTAAGTAGAAGGTAGACCCTTTGTTCTCTTTAAACAGGAGTTTAAAAATGTACATTTTACATTCAGAATCAGGTTAGCTGAATGGTGTAAGGAGGTTGGTGGTAGTTACAGATCTGATTGAAGCCTTCTGATGAACCGTTTGGAAAGGTGCTCCAGGTAAAGTCTCGGGACTGGTTACGTATTTTACACGTCATGTCTAGTAAAATATGAGCCAAGTAAGGGAACTTTAGGAACCTTTCAGACCTAGCAAGCTTGGACAGGACCCAAAAAAAACTTTCAGATGAAGGGCTTTAAACCAAACTGCTTATTGTTGTGTTTCTGCAGAGCAGATATTATTATTATTATTATTATACTTCTAATTTGGTAACAGCATCACCGTGAATTTTGGCTGAACTGGTGGAAAAGATAGAGGATTTTTAAAAAAAGACAATATTCATTCAGCTGGGGGATTCAGCTCTGTTGCGTCACACAGTACTATGTTAGATAATCTGTTTTACGATGAGGAAATTCACATTCATTAAAAGTACATATTCTTTAAAAATTCCAGTTATGTTGGTGTTGGGAGAAGAACATGGAAATAATGAGTTAAAAGCGATACTTGTGCCCCATTGTAACAGAAAACACATAGAAAAACCTCACAGAAACACAGTTTATTGACTGGAATTCCCAAAGCCCCTTTTCAACGAAATCGATCAAGTGCCTCTCAAGCAAACTTGAATAATACTAAACCTTTGACTGACAAAGCTTCCCCCAATTGAATTGCACTTTCAAACGAGAGCTCAGTCATATCGACTAGCTCTTTGCTGAGTGACAGCGAAATTGAGCAGAAAGAAACCCTTTCTGCCACGTGCAAAAATTTGCTAAGCCCTTCAATTAAGGATGCTCTCGGGAAGGAACTGACGCTCAAGGCATTAGTCAGGGACGTACGCGGGAAGAGTTTGGCGGCTTCTGAATGTTTAAACAGAGCGAAATAAATGCAAAGAAATGCAGTGTTTGTGTAATGTCAGCTGTGCTTTTCCAACGCATCCCGTGACCTGTAACCGCAGACCCCGGCGCAGTCCTGAGCCCTCAGCCCCTCTAGGGAACCCCGGCCTTCCCCAGGCCACTTCTCTGCTCATAGCAGACTTCCCTTCTGTAGAAACCTGGCCTCCAGTCAGGCCTGGGGGGTGGCATTCACAGGTTAGGGTCTGCCTGCTGAAACAACCATATTTCTAGCTCGAGCATGACCAAGAACAGCAACAGTCCATGAGCATTTTGGTTCCTTATCACTGACTTGAGGTCATTAATGCGATGCAAAGAAATGCACTTTATTGCATTAAATTAATTCACTCAGCAACTGTCTGCTCAATTTTATTATTAATCTGTTCAAATTATTACACTATCTTATATTGCAAATATCAAAAGAATCAAACTTTGTATGAATTATTAATGATTAAAAGAGCAGCATTACAATAAGATCCAGCATTGCAGTTTAAGGATACAGTGAGGAGTGATGAACAAATGAAGCTGTGGATACACGTGTTCAGGTTTCGGGTTTGAAGGCGCCCTGTGGAGCCCCTCTGGACATGACGGCTGCATCAAATATGGGTGAGATTCTGTAACCCGGGGGGTGGGCGCTCCCTGGCCTTCGTGTCTGCCTCGGGCCACAACAAACCAGGGCAAAACCCAGTGCCGATGCATCTCTGTATCGCTGCAGCACCAATGCCTGAGTGCAGTCTGTAATATAGCTCCAGCTGCCAGCTTCTAGTACAAAATGAGGAAAGAAGGAATGAACAGGCTCTTATCTATAATATTCTCATGATGTAACTTTCTGACCAAAATTTAATCGAGTTTGCTTCTTCAATCAATTATTAACCCAAAACAGTGAGCATCGCCCCTGCCAAAACTTCTTAAAAAAGTATATGATTTTGCATTAATTTCTGACCGTCTCACACACACACGTGCACACATGTGCCGTTATCAATATGTGAACTCTAGTTTCCCTGCTCATCAAAACTGTTTCAGCAGAGCCTCATACATTGCATCATTTCATTCCATTAAACTCGTCTTTTTTCTCTTGTTTATTCCTTTTTCCTTATCCCGATTGCATTACACTTAGCAAGATGAGTGAGCAACATGTGCAATTCCTCTCACATTGCTATGATAACAGGAGCAGGAATGTGCTGAGGCCCAGTTCTCTGTCACTGGCACTTCTCGAGGCCTGACATGGACACACTCGCATGACTGCACCAGCATACATATATGTCCACATGTCAGAGGTGTAACAACTAACATTTGCATATGCTTTTCGTGTTAAATGTGTTCATGGGGCGTAAGAAAGCTGCGGCAGCATGAACATTTCTCCACTGTTTTTTTTTTCTCCCCCTGCCAGCGAAGCTTGGCTGGATGACACTGTGCTCAGGGGACTCAGAGGGAATATGCATCAAAGTCTAGTTCATAATTTATGTAATGGCATTTGCCTGGACACTGATTAGCTACCTTATCAACCTCGTAATAAAGGAAGCGTAACCTCAAGTTTATCATTCATTTATCGGAAGTCGTTTTGAATAAAATGAGATTGTAATGCAGTCGTTATGCGTGTGGGCCACCCTGCCAGCGAGTAGGTGTCACAGGCTGTCATAGTTCACGTCTCTTAATTTGCTCGTGTCCTTAGACATTTATAAATCCGAGTCAACAGCGCGACTGAGGAATCTGTTTTGCGGGGTCAGATCAGGAACTTGCAAGCGATTGAGATATAAAATGGCAGATGTGGGACACTGCAGACAGTGGATTTGAGTTGTACATATAAAACATGGTAAAGTCACGTGAGCCCGTTTAATCTGCTGTGGGGGAATAGCTGCTGATGACCCTGTTAAACATGTAGTTCAACAGCATGCAGGACGAATAACCGGGGAGATTATTGATCTGTGTTGGCTCAGTGTGGTAAATAAATGACAGGGCTGGGTTTGGTCCCACACCTCTTTGCTCCCACTGTATGATTAAGGTAAAACCTTAATGATCAGTTTGCTGATGCTCTGTGGTTAATGAGATTTAAAAGATTTTCTTTGCGTGAGTCTGGCCACGAATAACAGCTCAGTGTTTTTCTTTGTTTTCTCGACCCCCCATACACAATCACATTCATCATTATTCAAATGCAAGCAAGTGGCCTGTTGTACCAAAGAGAGGCAGGCTTCTTTTTATCTACACAATGTACTGTAAATTGTAAATATCTGTTGTGCGGAAGGTACGCCGATATCTGAGTTGCAAATAAGTTAGAAGACAATTCAGCTTCTGTTGGGAAATTTCAAAAGACTGTTTGTGATAATCACCTATGAAGTCGAACAGCTTATGGAAAAAAAAAAGATATTGTCAATCTTGATATTTCACAAAGCCGTAATGCAGCTGTATTTCCTGGAATAAAAAAAGGTGAAATCTAGTCACTTTTACAGTTCTTTATATGCATTTATCCATGTATTTAGACATTTTCTAATTCTGGAAAAAAAGGCCGTTTATATTGCAATCCACCTCCAGAAACAAACTTATTAGAAAAGCAAAAGTGAAGGTTATTGTAAAAACGAACCCAATGCCTTGGGGGTTTACTTCTTTTAGAAGTTGTAGAAAGCCATCATGAACGTCCAGCTATTTTTGAGCTCGTCACCTTCAATCACCCATATCACCTAAAAACTGTTTCACTTTCTCATTAATATCCCGTCAGATGGCCTCATTAAATCGCCTAATCAAGTTGGAGCCTAATGCTGCAGGTGATCGCGAGCGATTAAAACACATACAGGGAGAGGAGATAGAGGAGGCGCTATCACTGCCTGATTTCGCTGCAAACCCCCCCTCATCTCTGTGACACAGGGGGAGGGTGGTAAGTTAAAAGGGCCTGTTATTCACATAAACATCTGTTACCGCGCACCCAAGGAAGCCACGCTCCGTAAGTCTATCGCCGCCTCGCCCAAACGGAGAACGTGGAGGAAAAGCCGAACAGGAAAATGCGACACTTTTTTGAGTTTTTAAACAAAAGGCGCTTGCGTCGCTGCCAAGGAAGACGGGCAAACCGCACCTCTCAATTAATGTCGCTCACAATTATAGGAAGAGCTGCTTTCCATTGGAATCAAGCTTGTGATTTTTTCTTTTTCTCCTTTCCTTTTTTTAACCACAGAACTATTCCTTGAAAACAATAGAACCTGAAGGCCTTGCCTGACTTTCAAACACATTGCTAATTTTGCAACACGAGAACTTTGTCAGGGACATTTCCTGTTTTTTATACATTTATGTTAGCGGGTCTGGTGTCCATTTATAGCAGGAATGTCGCAGGCATCGAAAATGTGGGTGACCAAAAGCAAGGAATTTAACAAAACCACAAAAATAACTGTAATGTGCTAGTATCCCGATGGCCCAGTTCTTTTTCGAGTAGCCAAGTCTATTGTGTCAGACTGGCCTTGGGCTAAAAAGTCTGTGGTTGCTGGTCAAAAATATGGCACTCCTATGGAGTATTCTACATATGGACATTTTAAATATATTTATTGTCTCATGGTGTGGCACAGCTCCTCGTCTGTGGTCTCTGACAGGGGTTCGAATGTAACTCAGACGTGCATTTCTTCCCTCGGTCCAAAGACATATTTTATATGAAATGATAGTTCTAAACCAATATTTGTATGTTTGAGTGAATCTGTGATTACCCAGACATGATCTGGCATCCCATCCAAGGTGTACCCTACCTCATGTCCTTCTGAGTCTGTGGGCCACTGTAACTCTACTCTGGGCAAGAGATTACTGAAAATGAACAAATGAATTGTCTTCTGGTCAGTGTGCATCTGCTGTAGATTACTTTGGGTGTAGGGAGTTCATTCTGCAGGGCTCAAAAACCAAATTACAAAACAAACAAACTACGGAACATGTACACCAGGGTTCACGTCCAAAACACAATTTACTGCCCTCCTTTCAGACAAAGGTTTCCTGGAAAATTAAATATCCTTTTAAAGATGACCACGACCACCTGTACAAGTATTAAGGATGTGCTTGGTTCCTTTTCAATCAGCAAGCACAAAAATAGAAAGATCAGGAAAAGGAGATCATGTACAGGCAGGTTTTATCACTGTGCATACATAGCAGAAGGGAGATCTGATAAAGATGACAGGAACACTGACCACTGGGGTCCAGCAGGTGGGGCTGGTTACTATTAATAATATCTCTATTAATTATAGGTGATTAATGAGCTGGGATGTTTCCATGCAATGGCGTCACATATACCAGAGATCTCCATAGCCCCGATATATGATATGTAGGCTATCACCTGAGAATCCAGTAGGTCGGTCATGGGGTTTCTCAATTTTTGCTCTGAATATTTTCCCTCCCACACCCTGTGATTCTGGGATAGGCTCCAGAGCTCCATGACCCTGCTCAGGTTTAAGTGGTTAACAATGATCAACAGATGGATTGATATCACATTCATTATCAAATTTCACTTAATACTGACCCGCTAGCAGAACTGGGTCACCATTTAATTATTATTCATAATAATTCTTTATTTTTATTTATTCTGTTAATTAGCTGAAATTTTTTCCAAAGGCAACATGCAAAGTTAGGTTTGTACGTTGGTTTGCAAAAATAGTGACTGCCTTATTTATACATTGCTGCGATTGACTGGCATCTTATCCCCTTATAGTCTTGTACCCAGTGGTTCTGGAAGGGGCTCTGCTGTAGACTTCTATGACCAGAACACGCAGTTAATGATAATGGACAGATGGTAATTTTCACTGTATGAGTTGAGGGTAAGCACTTTGGTCAAAGGATTGACAGGAGAACCAGAGGTTTGACCCCAGTTTTTCCAACTGCAAGGTAACTACAGAAACAACCCACAGATACATGCTACTATGAACAGCATTTATTGCACTTTCTGGAGCCTTCAGCCTGGGTTTTGAACCATTCACATCTTAAGCAAGTAAAGAATGATGCCAATCTTTCCTCTGATGTGGAGAGCATAGAAATACTATGGTACGTTCAACGATGAAACAATTCATCTACAGCACCGTCTTTGCTGTGAAAGACAATCTGAGCAGAACAAAAATCATATGCACTGGTGCTGTGCTTTTCTTGTATTGTTTGCCATTCTTCCAGTAATTTGCATGGTCTTTTAATTCAGATCTCATGTTATGAATGCATACTTTAATCATCTTTTTGTAATCCCTTTCTATCCATAGAAAGAATAGCCTTAAGGGTTGGATAGTTGGAAGAGGCATGGTTTGGCAGGGGAGAGAAAAGCACACTCATTAAAGTACAATATTGTCCCTCTACAGTCTTCAGTCTTATTTATTTATTAATTGAGGTGGTGGTGGACTGACACTTTATTGTAGTGTAAATAGCTTTGCTGTGTACTATGATCCACATTTGATATTTATTATTATTTTTTTCTTTTGGAGAATTAAAAAGTAAATTAAAAAGTAATTAAAAAGCCAGGTTTCCACCAATCGATAAAATAGGTCAGCAGCTGTCATGTGTTACTTTCCTTTCACACAGCTTTATATTGAAATTGTTTTTTAGTGAAATTTTAAATATTGTTTTCAATTCAATATAGGCCTTTGCCAATGATAAAGGGGTAATTTGTGTGTATAGAAGCACTGTTCAGAAATGCCACTAAGAAACTGCTGTAGTCAGTGCCTCAGGTTCAAAACCCCTTCTGCTGTAGTACTGTTGATGAAAGGTGTTAACCCTGAATGGATTCAGTTGAAATTGCCCAGGTTTCTAAATAGGTCTAACTAAGACACCGAGAGTAACTTTGTGTACAGATAATAGTGCATGTTGCTTTGGGCTAATTCAATAAATGAATATTGCACTGTCAATTTTTTCCACATTTATAACAAGACGACATCAAGAATGAGCCTTGCAGTTCTATAAAGTCTCCTTTCCTACCTAAACAAAATTTTAAATGGAATATGGCAAGCATTTCTGAAGAGCAACCTTTTTCACAGAATAATCTCATAAGTATATTTAATCTAAAAAGATCTTTATATAAATATAAAACATAAGTAAATATAAAGTTGTAAATATTGTTAAATGTGGAACTTAAGTTATATACATGTAGTAGCTACCTGCTGCATGACTGTCATGTCCCTATTTGTACATTTGCTTTTACAAGTTCTGCGTCATTATTTCATCCTAAATACCAACATGAAAAAAAGTTTTATTTTACATATCAAAATAAATCATTATATCAAAATAAAAAAAAAAATAGAAATATTTTATACACTGTTTTTTTTCTGTTATAAAAAGTGGATAACATATGGCAGTCTAATACATTTGAACATTGCACAACTGGAACCCTATACAAATTCACAGTATAAAGCATCATACATCTCTTTAAGACATACAATAAGTACTAAACTTGTAATGGATAGAATATTTTTATGCACTTCTCATGTTTATGCAGCTCAACAATTTTTTGGCATTAGATTTTGAAAAGCAAGGGCGGGGGACAGGCAGGACTCTGAGAACTTTATCTCCGGAGCCTGGGACAGAATTCAACACAGTGGTTAACCTATATTCCAGATTGCCTAAATGCTCTATTTCGGTCTCCTTCCAGAGTGACTGTCCATATTTATTGCGGTTTAACGGGTTTTCCAGCATAGCTGTGGGAATAAACCTCTGCAAAACATAAGAGAATGTTTATCATCAGAGAGGATCCAGACATGCTCACCCAAACGCAAACTAAATGGAAGATGGACAGAAAAGGAAGAAAAAATAATAGAAACTAAATCATGCACATAAATATGAAACAAAGTCAGTGCAAAGGCTTAGGGAAGTTGCATGTTGGAACGTTCCCCCTCACAGAAATGTCACAGATAAATGGCCAAAATGTCACATCAGTCCAAACAGGAGGGCAGTTAGTAGTTCATTAAAGAGAAGGCCCATATTGTGTTGTTGGAGGTTTTGCTGGTGTACCTGGCCTTGTGGGGCACTCTGACAGTCTGTCCAGATGGCACGGAAATCCTGGCGGACATCAGGAGGTCTCCGTCCGTATGATGCCCAACCGCCCCCTCTTCTCATCTTTGTACTAACCAGGTCGCGCCAACATTGTGAACTTAACTCAAAAGGTTGCCAGCTACATGGAACTGTATGGGAGGCAGATACCTGCATGTCTTCCATGATTTATAATACCTGATATTCATGATGGTATCTAGCATGTAGATCTTAATTATAAGCTTCAGAAAGCATAAATGTCCTATTGTTTAGTTGTACAGAGACCCCAGGATCACAGCAGTCTTTCACAATGAAAATCTTAGTATTGTTATAACGGCAGTCGACCATCTGCTGGAACTCATAACAATACCAAATGACTTAATCACATGTATTAAATGAAGATAATGTTCTAGTTGCTTCTCATTAGTGAAACTAATACTTCTGCAGTCATATTATTTGGGTAAATGCTCCCCATATGAATGAATGAATTAATGGAACTTTATTAATCCCTCAAGGAAATTCACTTGGTTTGCAGCAGCATGAAATATACATAAATTAAACATACAGTACACATTACACATATACATACATACAATGACACAAAAACAAATCAGTAGGTGACACTGCATTGTGAGCATGAACACGATTTGTTTATAAATTCATTCCTCATGTCCAACCAAGATCATTGCCTGCATGATCCAACACCTTTAAGGGAAGAAGGCATAGTGGTTATTGCTGCCACTTTGCAACTGGAGGTTCGAATCCCACTTTCAGCTGTAATACCCTATATGAAAATACTTGAATTCCTGAATTGCTCCAGTAAAATGACTCAGCTGCATGAATGAATCACTTGTCAGTTGTAAGAACCTCAGTGTGCAACCCTGAAATTGTAAGTCATCTTGGTGAACAAAGCTGTCAATTAAATATTGATTAATAAGACAAAAAATACATACAAATGAGCACATTGGCTTGTTAGGCAGACAGTTTGAAATGAGCACCGAAGGGTGGACATGAGTATACCTCTCTAATTTTTCCATTTTGACCCACACAGTTTCTCCCCAAAGTGCTGTTATAGTGCCATATTGTAAATGTCCTTTAAATGAGACTCTAAATTATCTAAAATACTTGAACATCCTCATTGGGATTTTATATGTGTATAGTCAGCATCACCTGCTCTATAAAAGTTGAGTTCTTTTGACAAACACAGGAGATATACGTTTATTGTCAGTTCTCCACAATTTTTTGTATATATTTTAAATTTACTCAACCAGAAACCTATTACCACACTAACCAACCCTTTCCCCCAAAAGATGCAAATGTTTCCTGCTTATTTACTCAATAGTCAAACATAAAACATAAAATACATTTATGGGTGCGTCATGGCCATTTTAAGCAGGACAAAAAACAAATATTAAATACATATAGTGGAAACCATTTGTGTGAAATGGAGAGAGAAGTGAGGAACAGCTGCTTAAAATTTATATGCATTGCCACATTTGATTATTTATAGTCATTTGTTTAGTAGACCTTTAACTGAGGTGACTTATAATCTTAGGTTTGTATACTGTAGATGATTTACAAGTAAACACACAGCTGGCTAAATTCCAATATTCTGTACTGATTTAGGGTAAATATACATAAATTAAACATACAGTACACATTACACATATACATAAATACAATGACACAAAAAACAAATGCATAATCAAGGGCATTGCAATAGAGACAGGATTTTTACCATGGCACCTTACAACTGCGAGGTAAAAACTAGCCACTACGGTACCTTCTATGAAATGTACTTGAACTAGAGTGATAAAATTGCTTATTTGGGAGGGAAGGAGATAGCATGGCCGTACTAAACATCTAAACAACCGCTTCTTTTTAACATTCTATTCAGGAGATATTTTGTGTTAAAAAGGAAAGAAAGGAATCTATTCAAACTTTCAGGAGCTAGCCAAGTTCATGGAGCGAATATTGCAAAGTGAAACAAGAATGCTGTTTTTTCAGGTTGATGTCAAGTCCATCATTTTGTAATATGCCATGTGTTTCCATCATGGCAGGTATGAAGGGTGACAAAGGAATGATCCCAGTTTTTATTTGATTCAATATGTTGTGATGGGTCTTTCATAAAAATTAAATGACAGCAACTTGTGTACAGAAGCAAATTTATAGCTTTCATAGTTCTACCTATTTCCCAGGGCTACTTCAAATCACCAGACCTTTTATTAAGTTCTGTGTTCTTTTTGAGATCAGTAAGTGCCTTATTATTGTGGAAAATTCCTTCATTTAAAGAGGAACTACAAATAATAACCAAAGTATCAAAACATTGAGTAGTGTTGCTAGTAGTAGAATTGCCATTGGTACAAGTGTTGTTGACTACCTTATTAATCGTTTTGAAAGGCTGTACTGCTGTTCCTTAACAGCACAAATGACTTTATACCTTCCTGAAACCTGAAAAGTACCCAGAAAGAAATTTTGAATAAATGTGGTCTCATTTTGTTCCAATAAAAAAAGCTTTCTTTGTGCAATTCCCCACAGACACAGGGGTGTGTGAGCAATTTTTATTCCTTTTTTTTTTAACATGACTAAAAGATAGTTTTAAAAAAGTTCCACCCAGTCACTTTATTTTCATAGCAATTAGTCCATTCCTGAAATCATATATTAATTCTTTCTAGGTTCATGAGCAAATGATGCCTAATGTCCATATATTGAGCATAGGAGTCTTTTGTCTTTGTGCATGCCTTCTTCCCTTGTATGCTACTAGCCTCCGGATAGAACAAGCAACAACTAAGGCCAAGCCATCAAACCCCTACATTTCTACATGCATACATATATCAAAGAATGTTTAATTGCAATGAGCACCTACTAAGTGAAACTGGTGGTGTTCCCTACGGCAGGCCAGCGCCACTTGATTAAATATTGGTCTTCCAGATTTGCGTCATTAAACTATTTTAATATGGGATTTGTCTGATTAAACATTCATGGTGAGGACAGTTACATAACCTGCTGGAGCCACAGCGATGGAGAATCATCATATTAAACACAAAGTGAGGGGACCACCTTTCTGGTTGCGAACATTCACACAACTGCGTGGGACCTGGAAGAAGGGCCTTCCAGAGACGTACCTTGCAAAGTCAGCTTTTTTTTTCTTTGCTTTATAAATGCAAATGAATAACCATGGTGACTGTCAATAGTGTTTTCTAGCTGAGGCTCAGGCCTATACTACAATATACTGCCTCTGTATGTAATTGAACTTTTTAACCTGTATAAATAGTGTCTCGGTAAGAGGGCAGTGGGACTACAAAATCACTACAGGGAAATAATAATCCCATCACTTTGGGATTCAACCTGGTGACAATGTGGGAAGCATCCACCCTCACCTTCCTCATTTAACCCCAAACATGGATGACCTCTCAGGTATTAGCTCCTATCATTTACAGTATGGGCCCTGAATTATTTATTTCCCCCTTTTCTCTATCTTGCTGAAATCAATACAGCGGGCACTGTAATTTTATTTGCACTGGGTCTCAAACCTTTCCTGTGAATTTCTGGAAAGCCCCATTACCTATGAAACATCTTGGAGGATTTTTGAAAAATAAAATATATAAACAATGAGGACAGTGGCATTATTAGGCATGATCTATTCTGCTCATACCTTAAGGAAAGTCTGTTTTACACTAGAATCTTTTAAACATTAATGAAAGTAGGTTTAACTGAAATTCCATACATTTAGCTCTGTTTCTCCCAGAAATGGAGAATATAAAATCTATTAGGTATCTTTCCAATCTATAAGTTCACACTGATGTTAACTTGATAATTTGATGCATTTGATTTTATAACCTAGTCTTTTTTTCATAATGCTAATTCTGAAATAAATGAATGTGCAGACATTTTTAAATTTTTTTTTGTTTATTTTTATTTTTATTTCAGTGACATGCAAACAACTTATTGTGCTGTCTAGCATAGATAATAAAATTATTCTTTCACTGTAAAATTGTGGTTATGAAGCAAACAAATGTTAATTACACTTGCATATTGCAACAGGTGTTTGCTGTAGTTCTCAGTGGAATGCAATTGCGCTACTAAAAATTTACTTAAAAACTACTTAAAATTTATTATGGGCAAACAAACATATATCCAACAGCTTGTATAACCTATAAGATTAGGAGGTTTTGTTAATACTGGCACTTTATTTGGTCATTTTAGCTTTTTGATTCCTGCTTTTCAGCCTTTTTGGGAGAGTAAACTACGTAAGGATATAATTCAGCTAGTTGATTAAAGATTTGTTTTGTATTTCATTTACCGTTATTGTGCTGTTTACACTCAATCAGCAAGAATATCCCTTCAATTTCAACTGCATAAAAAGCTATGGGGAAACTTAAAAAAAAATCCCATCTGTTTACATTAACAGAGCATTGGACTAATAAAAAAGACACTGTTTAAGTCAAACAATTGGAGTTAGTGGTGAGGATGAGGCAATAAAATTCATGCAAATGCATGCGGAAACTGGATCTTGGGTTCTTCTGTAGCCAGTGACCTTTAAGTTCATGATGAAAAACAAATGTCAAGTGTCTAAGAAGCAGGACTGTTCCTGGCTTTGCTGGGGATTTTGTGTGTTGTCTCATAGGCCGTATTAATTCAGCTCGCCGTCAATATCTCTCGAAACTGGGAGTTTGTGCTTAAATCCAGGCCCGATATTTATTTAGAAAACAAACGCAAAAGCCAGCTTGATTTCAAGGGAGCCTCAAGTGGCAACAGAGAAAACGTGATGTATATGTGGGTGTTATATTAAAAAGTATGTTTCAGTGCTTCAGACCACTGGAAGTTATCCATAGGTATATACAGCCTTTTCACTAGAAAATCCAAAGACTTTAAAATATGCAGAGCTTTTTCCAGTAGCCCAAGATGTTGAGAAAGGAATTAAACTGTTGCTATTTTGTAAATTAAACCGATTGCAACTGTTTTAAGATGCTGGTGGACAAAGGAATAAAGTGCTGCACAAATCTATCTGTTTTTTTAATCTCTGTCAATTATTGTCACAATGTATGTATCTGGTACAGTTATCTATACATGTGCAGATTATTTTTTTATTTTACAAAAATAATTTTTACATCTGTTACTGTTTCTACTTGAGCATGCTTTTCTATATTGTATTCTGTACAGTATATATGTATTTCTGCATATAGTCTGTATAGTCATTTAATAGTTCTGTGTGTTATCTATTTTGTATTAAAAAATATGAAACTGGATTGACCCTGGACACGGATAGTGGACATGTAAAAAATTACTTTTTGAGTAGGGAACCACAGGCTGCGGTTTACCGGTAGATGTACCCTACAGTATTTGTATTAAGAGGATGAAGATTTTTATTTTTCCTTTCAGTTTCTATCAGTTGCTAGTGCAAAACCAGGGCAAGGCATGCACTTAAATTTAGCACAGCTACTATATTACAGCTGCTTGACTTAAAACAGCACTTCACCTGCAAAACAAAATAACTTCTGACATAACTGTCTCAGTGAGCAATAGAACTATAGTGAACCTCAGTACCAAATTGACATGATGTCAGTACATAAATGTCTAGGTTTGTTTAGTACATTTTTGCAATGGCAATAGTAATTTTAAATTAACAAAAACGATGGTACTTACATTGTTGTTGTTGTTGTTATTGTTGTTGTTGTTCCCTTGAAGCGGGTGTTGATCATATTCCTATCAACCAAGCTGAAAACCAAGTAGAAGTCAAATCCATAAGCTGGCTGCACTGACTGACAGCCCAGTAAATCAATGATTTTATCCTTTCCCAGAAGCAGTACTTGTAACTAAGACCTTAATGCTTACAACAAGAGCTCAAGCTGAAGTATTGACTCTGTGTAACATGAGTCTGAATGCAAGACCCCTTAAGAAGAGTGGCACGCAGCATTCTGAAGTGAGACAGGGATAAAACTTGCAACATATCGTGAAAAAAAAAACATACAGTGACTTTGGATCAGGTTATGTATTAGACAGGACTTTAATGATTTGTGATAAAAAAGCACATTCACACACCTTACCCATGAGTTAAATCATTTCAGATTTACTCTGTCTGTTAGAAGCAATGTAGAAACTCAAATGACACTTGAATTTTTGAACAATGTGACAGTTTACCGTTAATTTATGGGGCCTTTTTCTGTTTGATAGGATGTGCGTAAGATTTGTATTGTTCTTTCAGTCTCGTGAAACTTGCCTCACTCTTTTTGTGCAGCTCCAGATATAATGCCAATAACAGCATATGTTCTAAATGATACTTATGCCAACCATGATGGATTCCTGTGTGTTGATAACAGCACAAAAAGAATTGCATGGATACAGTTTTCATTTTTAGACCATTCTGCTTTATTTTATGAAAATATCTCTGCAAATTGTTTGGTAAACATACAGAATATTGTGCTCACTTTGGTTGTTAATCCTGCAAAACATTAAAGCTGGCTAAGAAAGTGAAAAGATGCCGCCTTTGCTTCTAAGAATAATTTTATCTTTGAATAACAAGATAATAGAATGTTTAATTTTCATTTACGTTACATCTGACACAGGATTCAGAACAGCTTCACCCTCACCTACTTATTGTGATACTTTTACTTAGAGAATTGTCTTTGCTACATAAATTTACTTTCAAATAATAATTATCACTATTACACATTTATCAGCCAAGTGATAGAACAAACTTTTTAAAACTAAATCTTTGTAATTTTATACCAGCAGTGAACTAGTGTGCAGTATTGACAGTTGGATTATTTATCTAAGGGAAACTTCCCAGCTTGTCCTGCATCTTTCAACATCCAAAAAAACGGAGCAAAAAAATGTTTTCCTCCAGGGCAAAAGGTGTTCCGGAGCTCAGAGGCTTCCATCTAAAAAACACTGCCACCCTTGTCTGCTTGTGTGTCATTTACATGAGGCCTTGAGATCAGTTTTATTGTCTTTCTTCTTGTCCTACTGCAGATCAAAGATGCAGACCTGTAGTGGTGATGGACAACAGTGCGTCTCTGTCTGTGCCTGTGCAGATGACGGGTGACCCCAGACAGTCACTGCTTCCTGTTTGCACATGAGAGCTTTTTAAAGCTACATGGGAATAATTGAGATTGGCTTTCCACCCTTCCACTGTGAGTCTTATGTGGGAATGAATTACTGTGACTCTGTTTCTGTTTTATTGTATCAGTAGTGCAGGAGGAAAAAAGAAAGGATGTGGTGACAGTTTACTGTCTTCCTCCTCATTCCATCCTCATACCTGTGAGTTCCTTGCACTGTGGACCTTTGAACCAAAGCTAGTGCTGTGATGGGATACAAGGTTAATGGAAGGATGTTTATTCAACAAAAAATAACACACAATTTTGATTTATCTTCCGTCCACATTTTTATTAGGGACTTAATAAAGCATAGGCTAAATTTTGTGTTTGACAAAGATACTGAAGATACATTGATTATTATTACTGTTTTGATAAGGATTTTTTTTTTGGTCTACACCAGAAGCCCCATCTTCAAATATGTGATTGACCCAAGGAACTTTGTTTCATTAGAAAAGTTAACTGTTGAACCTCTAATGAAATAGTAAAGTTTTAACATTTGCCCACTGCTTTGAAATTTCTGAGATAGCACTGCATGACCAACCCCACTAAATCCTGTATCCATTTCCTTTTGAATATATCTACCCGTATCTGGCTGTATATTATATATGTATAATATTTTCCTTGATATACCGAATACGGCTCTGGGTTACGATGAGCTGGTCCCTTTTTGTTCTGTTGATAGAAAGTAAAAAATAAATTATGGTAACAGTTAGCTTTGGTAAAAATAAAGATACAAGATGTCTGGAGATACAAGATGTCTAATTAGAAGTAGGAAAAATATAGCTCTTTTAAAGTATCTAAAATATATTTTTAGAAGTTTAAAAAATTCATATGTTCTCAAGCAGCATTTGTTAACACCAGCTCATGGTGTTTGTAGTGGGGGTGCCCCCAGCATCACAGTTCCAAGACACTTTCCTTTAACTGCAACCACAGAACTTGAAAAAGAGAAGTGGAATTGTGTTTCTATACAATTGCATCAAGTTAAAAAAAATAAACAAATAAAAAAAGAAGCATTACAAATGAGTGCAGATATACAGTAGTGTGGCGCTTCCCTCCTCCGCTCTGTGGCAGTTATTGTTTGGAGAGCAGATGACAAGATTGATGCTGCGTTGTAAATCACTGCAGCACCGTTATGCTCAGAAACAGGCATCATTGCTCCTTTCCGTATCACATATCCATCATCCCCACAATGGAGATTAATACGAAAGGGCTCTATTCTTAGATTTGTTGGAGGCGGTTGCTGCTTCCCCAAACCAGTAAATAATTAGATCTTTTTGGAAGGTTGTTATTCTGAATGTGCGGGCAGCCTAAAGAAGCGGGGAGTCACATATTTGTACATAATCATTCTGGGGAACATGCAAGCGCGCTGTCCGCTGTCTTGAAAAAACAGAAAGGTGTTTCATTTTTCATATGGCCTTGTTGGTTGAAGTTATAAGTTTAGAATTCAGTTTTCAAAGATTATTTGATTGAAAAAGAAGCACCTTAACTGCATTTGTGAGTACTGAATAAATTTTTAAAAAAATAAGAATAATGGTAAATCAAAATAAGTTAAGTTTTTTCAAATTTTACAAATGTTCTGCTGCAGTATGTCAAAGAATTTGGTAAAAACAAGAATATTCAAACAACACAATGACTACAGTGCAGTTCATGTTATCATTTGTATGCCTGCAAATGGTATCCTCAGTTGTTACATAAACACAGAAAAAAATTATAGTTTTAGTTAGTGGCTCTCTGTTGAAAGATAGTAAATCACAGAATTTATTTAACATGAAAGCAAACATATTACAAAATGGTAGGCTAGTTAAATGTGATTTTTTTTTCTTTCTGTGATTTTTTTGCATTTTCTTCTTGTTTGTTTATCTTTGAGAGAGAGAGAGACTTAATTTTAAAATCTGAATTTGCATACAAAAGTAAACTGCAAATTGGATGTAAAGTTAAACTTCCCATGCAATTAATAAGAGAAGCCAAGTTCCACAGCTGCCTTGTTAAAAGGTTTTTATAATATCAGTGGTATAGCATTTTGTACATAAAGATGTACCACTCAGCGAAACATTTTCAAAGGCTCAAACCCAGGGGCCTCAGGGTTATTTTTGTTCTCTCATAATTGATTTGTTCTACAACTATACTGAACCAGTTGTTAAAGTTTGCTTCGCAATTTTAAAAATCTTCTGTGGTCTCATTTACTCGTCCTTTTTGGGTTTCTAAGCAAAATGGCTTTATTTCAGGGGTTGCGCTGTATATGGAAACACATGGAGCGCCATAGCAGTTAGGTTGATTACAATGTAGTCAAAAAACCCAGGTTGGAATATGTTCCCTTTTGCTCTAATTCCCTGGGTCAAGATACAAAACCTGAATTGAAAAGTAAATCCTTCCCAGCTGTATAAATGGGTAAACTGCTGTAAGTAGCTTAATACACAAACATAAGATTGCAAGTCACCTTTGAGAAATAAGTCACTTAAATGATGGTGAGTAAAATTTTATCACTATAAGGCTGCACTTGCATTTTGTCTGCAAGAAAATGATTTATAAATTAACCATTTTCACCTTTTTTATACTGCTATATAGAAAAAAATGTTATGGCCTTGTGAGATCAGGTTGAAAACTGATCTGATCTGATCTCACTGGATTTATACTTTCACTTTATATGTGATTCAGTATTCAAAATGTTTTGTTTATGAACCTCCGAGGGAGAAAAAAAACACTTGTTTTCTGTTCCTTAGTATTTCCTATCACAAATCTTACAACAAAGAATCCTGATTGTGCCATTTTCTGTCCTTAGACTTTTCATTGTGAAGGACAGTTGGAGAGGAATCGTTCAATGTTGTTCATTTCCCACGCCTGTTCTGCTGCTTAGTCGTCCAATACCCTTATTCAGGAGGGTGAGTCGGCGTCGCTGCGGTGATTGATGGCCAGCGGAGAGCGTTCCTGTCGGACAGTACAGTAGCTTCATGCCGGGGGTCGCAGCGGCAGCCACTGGGCATGATTCATCCTCACCCTGACCACTTTTGCTGACAGGACCGTCCCATTACTCAATTTGCCACTTACTGCGCTCATATTTCCAACGGGCCTTACAGATATTGAAAAGTTGCTCGTGCTCGCTCCCCCTGTTATGATAACATGAAAGAGATAATTGCACATATATAGATATTCTGCTGGAAGCATGGAAGGCCAGAGCAGAATTAGCCCAACTTGTCAATAAGGAATGCTGTTGATTTGAGGTGCTGCAATAACACAGGTTGATATTATAGCTGCGAGGTAAGTTATTGCTTTAATGTAATAGTCTTTGATATTTAAAGATAGACTGTTATAATTCAGACGATAGTGCTCTTGAAATTAAGCTGCCGTGATTCCAATAATTTCTAGTAATAATACATTGTAAGTGCAATATCTTTTATTGTATTTTACCAATTAAATTATCCTCGGTCGGGTTAGCGTGCGTATCGCCTTTTGCAGTGGAATTGGTTATAGGTTTTATATTACTGAGGAATTCACCTTGAGAAAATAATACATTTTGTCCTTATAAGTCATTCTGTGTGATGCACTTAATCGTTTCATTAGAGCACCGTGCTCCTAGGCCGACTGGAGCTATTCCCAAAAGGAATATCTCATTAGATTGTTTGGCTCAAAAAAGGTTCAGAGATGTTGAGATGCACATTGTGTCCCTGCATTCAGAACTTGTGTGATTTCATATGGTTTAAACAAGTCGGAAATAGTAGTATTGCACTCAATGTCCTGAGTCATAGCAAGATGAAGAATTGTTTTTTTTTTCCCTCTAAGTTAGTTTTTGTGTTCATTTCCAACTGTAAATAATAACTGATCAAAGGATTAATTTGTTTCCTTAGCAATATTTATTTTAAAGGGCAGCTGAAATAGAAAACCAGTTTAGATTCTTGCAGTCTTATTATCTTCTTAGTTTTATTTACATGCAATGCAACTGACCCTTGTAAAAAAAAAATCCCCTGATTTATACAACAAGAAAAAATAAATACATAAGTAATAAATTCACATTCAATAGATATCCATTCCACAGCTGTTTTGGATCATTGTTCTTTGCTGATCCAGATTTGATCTAGAAAAATAATGCTTTACACTAGATATCTTTCCCTACTTTGATCTGAATGCCGAACATATGTTTCTATCTAATGGAGGATGGCACTTCCACCTTTGACATGCCATCCAGAGTTTACCCTTTTGCTCTCCCTGTGCTTCTGAGGTAGACTCTGGACCACTCTGCATTGGACAACTAATTATTGATAATGGATGGATAAATGAATGCCATGTCCACCACGGTCTAACCTGATGTCCAGATCTGGCTGCTCATGGATCTTTCCCATGGGTTCCTCTTAATTTCTGTATTCCTTGGTTACAGGGATAACATGATCTCATACTGAACCAGATACTGTCACTCACAGTCTGCTTGGTGTGCCTCATTACAGTGACTACCATTGATTTGTCTCAGGAATTGGCGGGAGACTAACTGACATCAATGAATCTGAGTGGACTAAGTAGAACGGTAACAGTATGGAAAGAAACTCTACTGCTGTTGTGCAGCTGTGAAATACAGCAGTGCTTCTCAGAATCTGGCAATCTCTCCCAGTCAGAGTTGGCTGAGTAAAATGCAACAAAACAGAACAAGACTGTTGGACTCTTACCAATTCCCTCTCATTGTTAACCAATGATCAATCAATATTTGACACCTTTGTCAAGCCCAGTTAAACTTCCAGTGTCAGGTATGTGTACTACATGACTTACACTTGTTCTGCCTATTCAGGCTAAGTACCTTGATCAAAGGAACTACAAATGAAGCACCCAGTACAGCCAAGGTCTTTTAGGTAGAAAACAATGGTTCTAACCACAAAACCACCCATAACATGAAAAAAATCGTAGTGTTTTGTTTTTGTAATAGTGAACACAGATTGCTGATTTTTTACAAAAAACAATAATAATTTTCAGTCCATTGTGATCAAGCCTTACCTCTAAAGAATTTATGAAATATGAAACATGACATTTATTTTACATGTATGTATTCAACTGTATATATATTTACCACAGGCTTGGCTAGTCCTGAAGAAAATAAATTCTACATTTTCGTGGTTAGTATTGTGTTAAAACCTAAATATTTCACAGCAGTGCGGGAGACACAGGTGAGCAATACAGCAGCCGTGTGGCACCAGGTCTCATAACTACAGTAAAGTAAGGCTCTTAAAGACAGGAGCAATGTTGGGGTTTGGTGCTAATGACACCGCTAAGGGCTACGTTGTGATTTACAGGGAACTTCTGCCTTATAAAGAGTAGAAAGCTACAGAGGCAAGAGTCATCTAATGAGTGCTGGCCTGCTAAGTTTTGCTCTTGTGTGTAGAATATTAAGTCACAAATCAGCTCTGCACTCTCACCTTCAGACTTAGATGTAACAAATCTTGCTGATGCTTAGCGGTATTTAAAAACATGTAGGCCTCAATTTGATCCATTAACCTCATCCTAGCATTATGATTTTCACACTCTAATGAGAAGCTGGAGTTTTTGGTCTGTTGTGGTTTACATACATGAATAAATGCACAAGTATTTCTAATACTATACATTCAGAGCAAAGCATGAGAAGATCTTAAACATTTAATTTTAGTGTGATCATTTTAATGTGATTTTAAATGACTGATGGTTGGACAGTATTGTGCACCTTCAGTATGATGTGACTCATGTGGTTAGTGAAGTCAAATCAACAAATAAGCAGCTTAGTCTAAGCAAAGTAGGATTGTCTGATGTGGAGCTATGGGAGGGTGAGGTTGGGAGTGGCAGTTGCAGGGCGTTGATGGGGGGCTTACATGCTGCTGGATGGTTGAGAAGTACTTCACCATGGCAGGACAGACGGTCGGGTCTGCCAGCTGTCTTCTGCCACTTAGCATGAATCCGGCTAAGCGGCCCAGGCGTTGTGCCATAAAATGGTAAGCTGTCTTGCTTGTTCTTTCCTACCACCCCCCCAAACAACAGTTTTTGAAAGCAAGTCTGTTGACCTCAGATAGAGAAGAGAAATTGTAGGATGTGGATGAAATGAAGCCTGGTATTTGATTTATTTTCTGAGTGGCAACCTGTGTAATCGCTTCGTGTTAAAGATAGCGATGCCTTAAAGTGCTGTATCAGGGGTCTTAACACATCCAGGGTCTCGTGGACCACTTCTCATCTTCTTCAGTATTGTGTCGCCCCATTGATATTAGAGTTTTAACACTTTAATCCCTTAACACTCAAATATAATAATAATAATAATAATAATAATAATAATAATAATGTTTTTATGGAATTTGGCCCAGATTTGGCTCTCCCTTATAGGTAACAACAGCTACTTTCATGTCTTGTTCCACTGTCTCAGCATATCTGAACAGCTCAAGAAGCAGAAGTATTAAATAAAAGGGGTAGGTTCTCTGTGAGTCTGTGACTCCCAGTGACCAGAAATGCGTGACAATGTGCAGGGCACAGTGAAGACAATGAAAGCGGCTGGAACCAGCTTATCCTGGGCCATTCCACCCACACAGCTAATATAGTTAGATCTACACCAATGGCCAGTGCATCAAGGCTCCACTTGGACTAAAAACACTCTGTAAAAAACCCAGAAAAATTAGCCAAACACTCCCTTAGGTGTTTCTGCATGGCCTATAAAATCTAGATTTTAGTAGTCTCCATGGGTTTTTCTACTTTTAATAATTTTATTCTTAAAAGAAAAAAATGTCTTTCACTGCTAATTTTGCCATGAGGCATCAGTCAATACGCATAAGTTTCCCTACATCTGAGTCTTGCATTTGGTAATGGGAGCCTTTTGGCAACCGCATATTAATAAATAGAAATTTATCCTACCTAATCAAATTGCTTGGTCCTTTTCATAAATTATAATCAAAGGGAGAGCAAAATGCCTAAAAGCTGCTGTAGAACATTTTGAGTCCTATACCTTAATAATAACTGAGGTTAGACTACTACATTTTCACTGTCACTAGAAGTCACTGGACATTTTCACACTTAAATTATAAATAGTATGTTAGACACTTTTGTAAATAATAATGTTAGTTAGTGGCTATTTTTAGTTAACATTATTGTAACTAAGATTGCATAAGTCATTGTAATTTTGTATTACTTATCTTTCCAACATGTTCTCAAGTATATATAAAGACAATTTGCACTGATGTGTATTTTCAAAATTTAAATAAGCAAATATTTGCCAGTATTAGTCTCTTGTGAGTACAAAAAAGAGATCCTGATTATTTATAACATCTATTTTGGTCATCAAAGGAGCTGTGCATTACTGAGGATTGGACCCCCCCCCCCATTTACCACTCTGTTCCAAAGAGAAAAGTATGTGTATAAGAAACATCCAAAGTGCCCAGAAAAAAATGACATATTTAGGATAATTGTTCTGTCAAGGGAAATGTAGCTGAAAAGTTTATACAAAGAATAACATGAAATATTTATTTTATGTTATATTCATGTAAACATACGAAAATCTTTAGCATCTATATTTCAGACAGACAACAGCGATCTTCAAACTCTACTCTTACACAAAGCAGCAAACCAACCAGATTGACATTAGGGTAAGAACGCTTACCAAGGCTTCAAGGATCAATACACTGCAACCTCGCAGAATGGTTGTCTCACATCAGATTGGCGTCAACCAGCGCGCACTGCAAATTTACCAGTCACTCTTACTGCCCACCTATACAGTTGCCAAACATAAGTTCATATCACACTTCTGACACCAATGTAACAGCTCTGTTGAGGAACAGCCCTTGGTGAGAATCAACTCATCATCCCCCATGCCAAAGGTAACAACCCTAACCATGTCACCAACAGGACAAAGCCTGCTGTGTGACATCTAGGATTAAAATGTAGCCGAGCTCACATTTATTATTTGGTCCACACATTGACTTTTTCTATCTAACATCGAAATCAAAACTGTTAAATTCTTGATAACTGCTTTTGCAGTAGTTTCAATGTAGCACGTTCAGTTCCCTAAATTTTACAAGAGGTACTGCAGCAAGCAGTACTTGACGTAACACAGTCTTCATTAGCTAGATTTTAATATGTTTTCATTAGATTTTACTTTTATTTTCTTGTCCAGTGGCAACAGGTCCCTATAAATTATAGTAAATTATTAATTTTTTAGACGTTTTGGCTCTTTTTTATCTTCTGGCTGTTATTAATCTCTGAAATTTCTGTACTGTGCAGATAATGTACATAAACACATAATTATAGTCTTGAGTCTTAGTTTTGGATACTTTTTTTGAACTCTCTGGTCAGTTTGGAAATGCCATTAATATTTGTCTGTGGACTATAGGTTGTGATGTAACTGTAACCAAACTTAATATAATATTGTTTTTTTTTGAGTACCATAAAATCATTAGCAAGAAATACAGAACCTATGAGGCTTCTGAGTTAAGGCATGTGCTGTGCTTAAAAAGAATATGTTAATTGTTTTCTCAGATGTTTATTTCTGACTTATTTCAACTGACTGTGGTGGATCGTGTGTTTCTTTTGTCATTCGTAAAGGTACAGCCACAGGTTGTATTCCCCCAGTTGCAAAATTTCTGAGGAAGCGTGAGAGACATCACAGACACTTTGGACCCTGGCTTCATACTTCCCCAGAGGAAGATGCAGGACTCAGGATGTGAAAATGGTGTGCACAATATCGGACTCCAAGAGGATGTGGCACCTGCTTGAAAGAGCCACTGAGACAGGGTCCCCAGCAACGATTTGATTAATAAAAGTATGAAATTTACGGGCAGAAAATAATCTATAGATGTGATGGAGTGGAACATTTCTCATCAAACTGTGATTCCCCCCCACCCCTTTTTCTGCAATCCCTGAAGAACTGAGGCTCAGGGAAGTTCCACCACTGCAAATATGAGGCTCCCTGGAACACAGAGTTGAGCTCAAAATGAGAAATTTGATGGCACGTGCAGAGAGCGTCGCAAACCTAATTTCAACATCTAAAAGTAGATTGAATACAGCCATTCATTTTGGATAATTTAAATGGCTTTGGTCTGCTTTCCTACCTCTGACTCCCAAGTGCGTTCACCCCCAAAATTGTTGAAATATTGGAAATAATTATATGCAATGGAAACATTTATTTATTTATTTATTTATTTATTTATTTATTTATTTATTTATTTGCCTACTTACTTATTTATTTGTTTGTTTGTGTTTTAATTACTTAAAGCTGTGTCGCATATCAGGAATCACAAGTGTGTATGTGTGTACCCAAAAGAAGCTAACCTTCCTAACCTTAGAAGTTAAATTCTGAAAAATGGCAACACAGTACAGGCTTTTGCGTTCGGTATAGACTTCATCAAAAGCCAAGTCGGCAAAGATAAGATGTGGCACATTGGCTGTTGTAGTGAGCTGGGGGAGACAGACCACACACACATCACACAGGACTCACACCATATATGGAACGTGGCACACATCCACACCTGGATACCCTTGCTGGACAACATACTAACCCTAACATGTATGCCTACTTGCGACCAACAAACACCTAGTTGCCATGACTCCCCTATTTAAACCCCTTCTGTTCACATTAGGAGGACTTTCCCTGGAGGGAGCAAGAGAGACCGACAACCAGTTTACTGTCATGATTTACTGCCCCCTGACAACTTCCCCTACACATGAGCTACAGAATACAACTAAGTTCCTGAGTCTGTATCCACTTGTTCTATGAACTAATTGTTACAGCCATCTATTTCAGGAAGCTCTTGCTCTCTTAGCACCAGCATCAATCCCAGTATTTGACTAGCATGACCATTATTTATACTCAGTGCAATTAGAGGGAGATACATCAGAATTATAGGATGCAAGAAAGGAGAGGCTGTTGAAGAAATCAATGGGTCCACATTTGGCATTGCACCACCTCGCTTCCAGTGTGATCTTTAGTGCACACATGACTATTGTCGTGGCAGACCTCAAAGACTTATTTAAACAATGCCAAGTAAGTGTTCTTTCCTTTGCTGTGGATAAATATTTCCAAAAAAGTTTACAGAAAAATAGAAAAACAAATAAAAATCAGCATTTCCAACAGCCTTTAATTCTCCAACGTCTTCTGAAGCCTGAAGCCACCTAGTAGCTGGATTATAAACATCTGAACAGCGTGCCTAGCGCTGTCAGCTTTTGTGATGTTGGCAATCCAATGCTGTAATTGACAACATGTTGAGATGCTGAGAAAGTAATCATTCGAGATCACTTTCCTCTCCTGCGTCCTGCCCCTATAAGCCTCGTGGACAATGGCTCGAGGGCAGATTCAGAGGAGCTGTGAGATGCGCCAATTGATTAAGTGGAAGGACTCACTTCAGGGTATTGGCATGGTACTGCATTCTCACAAACAGCACTGTGGGGTGAGGGATTTAAATTTTGCACTGTGTGGGTGAAGAATGAGGTTCTAATTTATAATCATAAATACTTCTCCACATTTTTGGGATTCTGACAGCATTTTTGGGATGCTTTCACTATAGCTAGACATACATTATTATCCTGCAATGGACTGGAATCCTGTCCAGAGTGTACAACTCTTAACTTGGTGTGCAGTGATTATTCCAGAATAGTCTTCACACTGCTGTGACCCTGACTGACCGGGATCAGTAGTTAATGAAAGTTATCAAATTAATAATCGTTTTTTTGTCTGAGAAGCACAGTGATTTTCCAGGGACAAAACTGCCCTTGCTGGGCTGATTTTAAACATCATAAAAGGAACACTGACTCCACAATTAAGGTGTGACATCATATACCATAAATATGGGATTATAAATGTAGACTTGAACTTAAGTTTTACCTGTTTTAACCATTTTTTATTTCTTTTAATGTGTGCTGGTATGTAAAAGCATCATTTTCCCACAAACTTCATGTATGCATGTCAGGTTTGCTGGAAATACTTTGCTTAATTTGAAGGGAAATAATTAATTTAACCCACTGGAGGATTCCTAGTTTGCCAATTCAACCTTCTTAAAATTTATAGCATGCTTTTTAAATGCACATAAAGATATTAATATTATTGTACACCACATTGCAAGACTATGTTACACACAACTTTTGGCTCAGTAAAAATATTTTTTACTTGTTAATGAGAAAAATTGAGAAAATGACTGAAATAGAATCCTCAAGGATGTCTCTGACTATCCATGCACCATGAGGCTTTTTTTTTATATTCCGAACATAGTTTAATTTCTGTGATATGGTTCAGTAAGCAAATGCAAATATGTTTAATGATTTGCATCAGTAGATCATTTCTTAGTTTAATATGCTTTGCCATTCTGGTCAAGGACTTCTCTTCCTTTTTTGGAAACCGATGCTGATTTCCTAAAGCAAGATTTAATAGTACTGACATTATTAACATATGTTAAACTGAGGAATAATTTGCCATACAGTCTAAATGATCAGACATTATCCCTCCTATACAGCTTTACTAGAAATACAAATATTCCCTCTTTTGTGAGCAGTGGTTGTGGTTTAATTGTTAGACTGAAGCACTATACTGTCATTTTTTTTTTTGATAAATGAAAAACATTCTGTTCTGCAACACTGAAAGAATTTCATTGCAAAAGCAGGTTTTATTGTAATATCTTTGAAAGTTTATCTGAATTTTCACTGTGCAGTTCGAAATATTTTATTTGAACATTTTTGTGCCAGTTTCACACAATGATAGTGCCAGCTTTTCTTATGAGACACTATTTTAATTTTCCATAATGCACTTTTGACTTTAAAACTTTATTGTTTTTTGGCAAATAAACACAGAGCCAACATTTGGTTGTTAAAATAAACAGAGCTATGGGTCATATGATGCTTCAAAAATAAACCAATTACAGAAAATTACAATACAATTATAAAGACATCTTTAAAACTTTGTTTTATGAATATATGTGTCCCTAACTTGAACTTTATAAAATACACAGATTTGCAAATGCAGTCATACTACCTTTGTACTGTGTGTTTCACTGAGGTATTTCGGAATATGTGCCTGGCTCAAGGGTACTACAGCAAGAGAGGGGGAAACGGCATCCTCCAGGTCAACATCTAGCTCCAAAATAATCACACAGAATCCCGGTATGGTGATTACCTAGACTGCCAAAGTACAGAAAACCCATTTTTCCCTGACAGCAACCTAATTGTCCAGAGTATGAATTAAGCAGGTCAGACTCAAGCTGTCTGTAACTGAATCTTATATGTGTATAACCACTCTGTAACCGTATCGGAGACGTGCTTTTTTGCCAGAGACTTTCAAATCGTGTCTGGGAGGTTATTGAGTTGCAGTGGGCAATTAACCCTGAAGCGGAAAAGACTTGGTTCATCCAACAAGCACCTTCATATGATGACATGAGTTTGATCACTTGCGTAAAAATCAAATAATCTGTTATTCCTGGGAAAAACCTACCCCTGACACAAGTTTGCAACTGTCTGTTCTATTTACTAAAATTGGTAAAAACAAAAAAATGTTAAAAATACACAGGAAATGTATTGCAATTTGCATAAAAACTGTTTTTTTTTCCAAAGCGTGGCTTATTATAATGAAACAAAGTATTTTCCTTGCAAAGCCTTTATGCAAATGACAGGAAGAAAATACAAAGTCTGCATTAAATTTTAACCCACACATATTTTCTTAATCTTGTCTTCATGTTTACTTAATAGCTTTTTTGTGCTACATTGACTCAGGATGTCAATTCCTTCATATGCATTATTATATGTGCTTATGATCAAAAGCCTTTCATCTGAAAGAAAAACAATAATTGTATCAAAGAGGGTAACAGACACTAAAAAGTTGTGCATACAACATTTGCAAATTGTGCTTTTACTTCAGCACTCTGGCTCATTACACAGAATAAACTTAAACTAAGGGGCGATGTGTAAGAGTTAAGAGACAATGAAATGAACTATGGAATATATATCATTCTTGTTCCGGGAGGGGAAAAAAAAAACGGAAAGAAAATTAAGAACCAGATACATTCCAAGGAACAGTTTAGCATGCAAATTAAACCCCAGCAACGAGTTCCACAGATGGCACGCTTTGCTGTAGGCCAAATGAGGTGCCACATGCTCGTGTGAAACAGAATAAAGAACTGCCAATTGACATTCTGCGTGTACCGCAAACGAACTCGGCGTATGGATGCTGCCTGGTCACACCATGCCCTGGCTGCCGCCTGTACGTTTTCAATGAATACCAACAAAGGAAGCTCACAGACGTACCGGCAGCCATAGGGGAGGTGGAGTGAGTTGGGGGATGGTGGGTGGGGGATGTAATGTAAATGATGTGAGATAATACACCCAGTAGTTTATCTTGTGGTATATTGGTGAAAAGTTCTGAACACTTTTACTTAAAATCAGGTCTTTACATGTGTATATGAAATAAACAGATTTGTTGGAATTTTATAATGCAGATAATACACTTTGCATATTTTACAGAATACTGCGTGTCAAATGTACAAGTATTTTTAATACACTGATACAATTACGCTTTCTTTTGTGTATTTTCAGGAATATATACTTCCTTTTTTATGCAGTGGCTTCAATCCAAAGAAATCTTACATGGAGGATAGATAAGAAATCAAGTGCTGGGAATATAACTGAAGTGGAAGGAGAAAAATATTTCAGATTTACAAACATAGATTTTAGACCCATATTGTGATATTAAAGCAGCTTTGCCTGTTTGGAGACTACATTTATCACAAAAATGATGCTATACAAATCACTGCTATATCACAGAATGTTCTTGGTCAAAATTGGCTGGAGGCTATTGGTATCTTCAAGTAAACAGTATATGAAGACCATATCTTAAAATGATAGATCACCTAATTTTGTTCTGACAGTGGTTTTTCCAGGAAACAAATAAATAAATAAATAACATATGTAACTGAAATGCCAGTTTGCAGAGACAGGGCCTAAACCGCAGATGTTTGTCACATCAATATTTAGACCAATTAGAAGGCTGCTGTATGAAGTGGATTACATGAGTGCTAGCTATATTATGGGAAAAAAATTCCAAGTTTAGTACATATTTAATTTTGCATATAGGGTTTTTGTTAATTATCTTATTTGAAACAGAAAATAGCTTTCTTTGTGACTCAGTGATGTGACTAATTTCTTAGTGATGATAATTCTGGATCATACAGGACGATAGACAATGTTGCTCTGGCAAATAAGTTATACGTACACAGAATTAAACATTTTTCCAGCATCTACCTGGTTAGTTTAGTATATATGGCCAAATACAATTTATTTTTTCATGAACTGAATGATTGTCTCAAAATGAGAATTAGTCTGTTGGAAGCTTATATATGGTACTGGAATTCAGTCCAGAAATGTACAGTATTTTTTAGAACTGGAGAATAACTATAAAGGCTGGCTAACTAACTTACTAACTAACTAACTAACTAAGAAATAAACAAACAAATAAGTAAGGCCAATGCATATATACATAATGTGTTTACAGTGGTATAAAAGTATTTGTGTACAATGAAGATGAAGATGTTACTATAACGTTATACTTTTTAAGGGCAATTCACAATGCTAGGTCTGTGCACTCATCTGCCCAGTTTGAGTTACCCCTTTATTCAGCTGGGTAATATTTACTGTACCACTTTAGGATAAGCACCTTGTTCAAGGGCACTACAGCAAGAGTGGCATATTTGAACCCAGGACCTTTGAGAGTAAAGGAACACCTTTAACTACTATGCCAGCTTTCTTTAAAAGCTATGAGGGGGGGGGATGTTTTCCATTTGCTTTCATACTTTACGAAGACACTTCACCTTCAACCCCATCTAAATTACGCCTATGGTTTGTGTTATACTTAATCTTTGATGGATTGGCTACCCAGCCTGTCATGTTTGAAGTTAAACAGTGGAAAAAAAAAGGTTTCCTCCGAGAGAAACATAAGGAAGCCACTACCACTTATATACTGGTATTTAATTCTTGTGCAGGGAAAGCATTGTTCTGTTTCAAATGGAAGCCAACAATTAACTGTTGCTCTCTGACTCGCTCTGTGAATTTCATTTCAGCCACAGACAAATCTGGAGTAGAAAAGATGCGATTCAAAAAGTGTGAACAGTTTCTTCTCAGTATGATTTGTGAACAAAGTAGGCCTTGATGTGATAGAACTCAGGAAGCAAGATGTTCTCTTTAACGTCACTGTATTATATCTTGAACTTTCTGACTGAATATCGCACCCTTACCTTTTTCCCTTTCACATTTGTGAATATGTGATTTTAAAGTATTGTGTGTGACAAAAGTGCAAAATCTCTTTTATTATATGAAAACGAATGCAACAGGGTGGCCTTTGAAATGTAGGAATTGGTCATTAAAATCACGAAAAACAATCCATAACAACACATCCATGCTGCATGTATTCAAGACTGTCAACATTTTCAATCAAATTATCCAGTTTTTTGCCTCTTAACTGATAGAAGCAATATTTCCTGTAATAAACATACCCCCACATCTAATGAGAGCCCCGAAGGCAACTTCAGATATGTCAGTTTATTACGGCCAAAACAGAATAATCTACTGGGCCAGGACTCTCGCTAGCTTACTCACTGAAGCTTACATTGCTTAGTTTTCTTATTTTTATTTTTATATATTTATTTATTTTCCACTGAAAAATGTCACACATTTTGTTTACAGGGTATTGCCACGGTTTGAAGTATGGCTACTTCCTGCCACACACACGATCAGGACACATAATAGAGAGAAAATCAAAGAGGCAATCTTTCATTTTGTTCTCCTATGAAAAATTCAAAAGACAGAAATCTCACCCAGAGATATTTTGCAAGCGTATTATTTTCGAATATTTCGATCAATTTGTCTGTCAGCCATGCTGAGATGTGGAATGGCCGGCAAAAGCAATTTAACCGGTGGGGTCCTAAATAGAAATGTTTTAGGAGCCCTTGTCATATGTTGTATTAGACCTGGAGTAGTTTTATTTCCTTGTAATGTTGGGAACTGATATTGGTATCAATCATCCTGGACTAGCGGAGAATGTGCACGCTGTACATTACATTTTCCTCTGAAGAATCAGCAGAACTTTACTGAAATGATTTGCTAAAGATGGTTGGCAAGGCTATAGGTCCGATGTTTTGTGTAGCAAAACATTTCTGTGGATTGTAAATGGCTGTGCTCAAGTGACTTGTACTTTACCCTAGTTGGTTCTCTGTCACTGCCCTCCGTATCCTGTCCAGTTTAATTTTAATTCATTTATCTAACACTCTTCTCCAAAGCAACTTAAAGAAAGGTTTGTACACTGTGCTGCTTACACTGATTCGCTCATTTAATTCATTTGTACAATAAATTCAGGGTAATTAGCCTGACCGCAAGAGCAGAGGTTGGAACCTGGGTCTTTGCATGGCTCTTTGAATCGCAAGGCAATGGTCCTAAAAACTGCACTGCCTGCTGCCCTTGCGTACAATTAAAATACAGCAGTTTCTGTTAGTAGTAAGATGTCTTCTGGGTTTAAAAATTGACTTTATATCTCTGTGTATTTGTGCAGGTGCCAGTATGGCTGCTTTATACTTTATTTTATATCTTATTTGTGTTTATTTTTTGCACAGTGGCTACCAATCGTATACAGAGGTGGTCCGATGATCGAGTAAGCAAGCACGATCTTCTACAGCAGATATTGCTTGAGTGTGCGTACACGTTTCCTATTTATACAGAATAATTATATGCTTTATTTGTGTTGTCTTATTGTTTGCTCATTTTTTCTTTTTTATAAGAGGCATTCTGTAGCATAGCATTGGATTAGTAAGCTTTGGAAAAGGACATATACCGTATAAATAAATTAGTAAAGAGAAAAAAAAAACAGCAGTTGTTGACGATGCCACGTGACACAGACATGAACACGAAGCGATGAGCTAGAAGCATGGGGTCTGCAAGCAGAGAGCGGGCCAGCCGTACCATAGGACTCTGGAGACCCGGGGAGCAGGACAATCTGCTGCTGGACCCATTGAGTGGAAAGGAGCTGTAGACTGTTCTTGTGAATCTCACAGGAGACCAATTGGTAAAAACAACCTGGGTGTATGTATGTGTGTGTGTGTGTGTGTGTGTGTATATACATCAATAGTTTGATGACTTGCATTCTATTTCTAACACTTTCTACTCTGCATCATGACATGCAATTTAAGAAGAAACTACTGGAGTAATAAACATTTCAACTAAGTAGATTTTTTTTCTGTTTATGTTACACGACATGTTGCCGTTTTACTTAATTATTTTTTCAATTTTATTTTGATGACAAATTGAACCTGTTCCTTGTATGCCCGCCTCTAGAATGTATGCTTACACTAATTACACTTTCATCATTTTCCTCTGAGTGGTCATGACCTTACAACCATAAAATGTTTGAAAACGTTGGGGGGAAAAATATGTTCTTGCTTCAGTTGAATAATCCTGTAGCGCAGATACAAGGTGGCAGGGTACATGTGCATATGCAAAAGCTTATTAACATACTGCGGATAAACAATAAACACCCAGCCTCATTTGCATATAAATATAAACAATTCATTTGTGCATCCTTATTCCTGTCACACGTTTTACGGTACTATCAGCTAAAATTTTTAAGTGGCATGGGCTGAAATAATCATTGCGGCTTATTTTATAGGGCAAGTATCTGGCTTTTTGTTTGACACAAAGCCATATAAAACTGCTTCTGATTTTATGCATTGTTTTTAGTTAATGATTTTCAGCTGTTTGTTGTTCCTCTGATAGCATGAAAACGTACCATATGCTCAGGCAAAAGACAAATGATTAGCAAATGAAATTCTGGACAGCTGTCTGACTGAAAGCGTTTGGTTGATAGCATTCTGCTATCATAATTAGCTTAAGCTTTGGGTTAATTAACTTTCTACCTGGATATGCATAATAATGGCAAACTGCAGAAAGCCAGGAGCTTCCGCCACATCAACAACATTGCCTGGCTTTTTATTTGGTATTTCAAGAGCATATTAGAATTTCAAGAATGATTAATCCTGGGAATATTGTCACATACTGTAGATTTTATTTGCGAGCCAGATAATACTTAAACAATTGGAATCTATTATGCGGCAGAAATGGCATTTTCGGATTGTAATTAAAGTTTCTGAAAGCAATCACTGATTTTAAATGCTTCTGTTGGCACGGGTGTCAGCCACATAGTCTGCCTTACAGAAACACAGCCTACAAAAGGGAGAGAAAGATGAAAGAAAAGGGGGAAGAGCCCACTGCAAGTGCTTAAATAGAAAACCTGTTAAATTTATAAGTATTCAAGTACCACAGTAATTAATTTCTTTGTTTGAACCTGGAAATTCAGCGTTTAATTGTATTTTGACATCATGTCTTTTGAAAGACAAGACACTGTTTCTAAGTGATAAAAAGGAAGGAACCGGGAACTGTGTTACCCACTCATACGAACTTTAACGCATAATCCAGCTGCAGTGCTTTCACTTGCATTTGGGCCTAATATAAGTTAAGTGGTTTTTTTGGCATCGGTGTTTGTGCAGTTGTAGGGAAATACCTGTGTTGTAATTTTCTGTGTGGCGTCTGAGCTGTCAGCCCCGCTTTCACAGAAGGGTAAGCCCCACTGTGGTATATCCGGAGCACAGTGCTTATTCCCAAACCGGAGAACAGTTTGTAAATCAATTTACTGGCTGTACGAAATGGCAAAAGAGACGACTTTGTCCTCCCTTTCCACTCTTGTTTGCATGATTTACCAAAGCACTCACTAAGATGCTCATCATCTTAAGGGGCCGCTGTGGGCCAGGGGAGCAGGCAGCCTAGCAGAGTGCTCGGAGAATCCCGAGTAAAGATTGTAGTTTTACATTTCCCCAAGCTCCAGGGAACCTAGCACTTAATTCGGGAATAAGTCATGCTTGTGAGCTACACAGGGAAAATGTCGCCCTAAAAAAGAGCAGAATAGAGAGAGAGGGAAAATATATGTAGCAAGATGTACGTCACCGGACAGCAGACAGACAAAACATGTGCAAGTAATACCTTTGATTTTTCTCCAGAGATGTTGTGCTGCATTGTACGTCTCGCAGATAAAGGGATATCTATGACCTGTTCTTAATATTTTTCGTCAATGTCTCTGTTTGTTTGTTTATTTTAGGTGTTTGTTTTGTTTCTTGGTCAGTAGCAGGGTTCCTGGAGAACCCTTGTGGTCACTTCATGAAAGTTTCATGGGCTTGTCAGAAGCCATTTTTCAAAATTGGCGTCATTTGGGGAGATGTCGAGGACACCGTTTTCCCGGTTTGTCTAATGAAAGCGGCACATCCCCCTGTGGTGTAGTTTGCGGGCCTCTTGTGGTGCTGAGGCACTTCAGACGGGAGATGTGTCTCTCACGACCCGTCCTAATGTGATTTCCCAAAGTTGCTGTATGCTTGCTTGACATTGAGGCCTGTTTGGGTTCATTAAAACTTAAACTACACCACTCGCATTCACAAAAAAATGAATAAATAAATAAATCAAAAATTATGTCACCAGCTAGCCTGAATAAATAATATTTTGTCATTTTAGTCTTATAGTACTTATTTTACTAAAAAATTATTATTTTTTAAGTGGCTTAATTTGACTTGTTTTTCTAAATTATTTCAGCGCAGCTACAAAATTATGACAAATGTTTATTTCTTTTATTAGCTTTTGTAAGACACCTATGATGTGGTTTTGGATAAACTGAATACCCCTCTGATTCTTTTATTTAATAAATTATATATTTTTTAAAAATAGTCAATAAAACATTTTTAACACCAAATATACCCAGAGAGCAGTTAAAACAAGAGAGAGAGCAAAATGGATGTTCCTGTTTATTTTTCTGAATGTGTTCTAAATGTATAATTTTTATTCTTGTGGTCTATCCATAACTATGATGTATATGCATGACTCACATAAATATATATTCAGCTCTGTGGGGTTTGTGTCCTGTTATACACATTATTATTGAATTTCACTCTCAGTCCTAAAGGGGGGTCATTTCTTTATGGAAGGTATTTCATTGGCTGAACAATCACATAACCTGTAAATACTGTCCTGGAAAAAAAAAACATTCTTTTTGTTTCCAATGCCTGGTTTTTGTGAGTAAAATTTTAACAAAGGGGATAAATGTCAAAAATAAACATTCAAAACGATCGTGCATACAAATAATGTTTCAGTTTTTACTGTGCAGAAAACTAAGTAAAAAAATTTCAATGCAGATGTATACAGCGAGTGTTTTTGCACAAACAAAACTGAAACGGTTTTTGATGCCTTAATGGTATATATAATATAGCTCACTTGTTTGTTATCTACAATTCCTTATGGTGCAAATTGATGGTGACACAACACAGAATGAAATGCTGTTTATTTGTTAGTAAAGTACTTAATTTAACGTTTTTCAAAATGTTTATTAAGCAAACGTGTCTCAGTGAGGGATTTGTGTTCATTGTGGTGAGGTAGGATAGCAATTTTCAGCAGCACAAAAAAGCTAATAAAGTGGGATAATGTTTTTTGCGCTCTCTGATATCCTAAACTAAAGAGGGATATGAGTCAATTATGGTAGAATGTTACTGCTTAGCTCTTATCTACATATGGCACTAAACATGGATTTGGAGTGGGATTTGGGGGAGGAGCTGAGAGCTTCAACCCACTAAACTCAGGAGAGAACGGCACTAATTTCCTATTTTATAAAACAAAAAAAGAGGAAGAAGTACTTAAGTAAATGTTGGTATGTGTAGGGCAAGATTACCAGTCCAGGAGTGCGATCAAGGTGAGTTAGTCGTGCAAGTTGAACTGAAACCACGGTGGGAATTGAGCTAGCAGTCATTCCACTGACGGCGCTGCGGACGCAGGCGAGGAGGCCCGCCTTGGCTGTTCCGTTCACGTCCGCCTTCGGTGCCCCCGCAGATCCGTGTGTCATTAACATGGTGTCCCGAGCCGCTAGGAAAACAAGTGTGGAGGCGGGAGATCGTCTGGGCCTCTTTGGCTAATTGGCGGCTTTTTGGCTGCAAAGTTCAGGGGAAGTGTGCAGTGTAATGAGCCCCAGAGGTCCACACACACTTGCTTCAAATGAATCTTAGCACATGTGTGCAGCATAATTACAAAAAGATAAGAAAATAATGGAAGTTACACTAGGATCAATTCTGGACATGCATAGTTCCCATTTTTAAGAGTGAACCAGTATTAATTGTTCTTATTTTTTTTTAAAAAAAGATTACTTTTTTGAAAGGGCATCAGGTGGCATAGTGGTTTTGTGGGAGAGTTACTTTCTTGGACTCAAAGTTGATGCTGTAGTATACCGTGTGTAGGTACTTACCCTGAATTACTTCAGTAAAAATTACCCAGCTGTGCAAATGGGATATACATAATTGCAAGTAGCTTAACAAAGTTTATTTCACATTCATTTATCATTAACCGCTTGGTCCTGGTCAGAGACGTGGCATTCCGGAGCTTATCCAGGAATACCATTGACTGCTAGGCTTTGGAACTGCACCCTGGACGGGGCCCCAGTTTATCGCAGGATGGCCACACCTGCACACAGTCACACACCATGGGCAAGTTAGAGTGACCAATTAGTCTGAAACTAAAGTCTGTACTATAGTAGGAAATTCACACAGACACAGGGCAAACATGCAAACTCCACATGGACTGAACTGGATTCAAACCTTCCGTCAAACCTCCCAGGCCCTGAGAGACAGCAGCACTAGCTCCTGCACGACCATGCCACCCGTGAGAAAAGCATCAGCTACATAACGGTAAGTGTAAATGTTTGCAAAAAATACAAAAATATGTTGTTTGTTTGATTTCTTGTTTTTGTTGTTGTTTTTATATGTTCAGGCTTTTTGACATGCACACTGGACAAAGTAGAGGAGGAACCAGAAGAATAAAAAAGGGAGGACAGTAGGACTTACTGAGGATGGGACAGGTGAAGATGAGCTGCACTCATTTATTTCAATGTATTTGCTTTATCACCCCATGGCCCTGTCAAGTTGTTCTGTCCATTTTTTACCTTTTTTTGAGCAGGATCGGACATGTATGGCAGGTCACAACCTACTGTTCAATGCCCTCTTTGCCCATAATAAATCGGAGGCATTGCTCATTATTTTCTGTCTCCACATCGGCCCTCTCAAGCATATCGGGTGGGGGTAGTTGCTGTCCCTCGGACACGAGCTCAGCCACGGTCCAGTGCGACTCGCCTGGCAAAATTACAGGTGTGGGGGGTGGGATGCAGAATTAGAAATATATCTGATACTGCAGTACTTGTGAGGCCACAGCTTTGTTGATGACAGGACAATTCCATTTTTGACAGTTTAATTTACTGTTGCCAGTGGACAGGAGCAGAAAGGAGACCATAAGGGGCAAACCACCTGCCCCTATATGGAGTGTTCCACATGCTGGATAGCAGGATCACAGCTTCGTCAACCCCCATCCCACTTAAATGAGGTACTCTTCAGTGTGATGGGGTGCGTGGCATGTGGGGGGGTGGTGGAATATATCACATATATTCTCCCGCAATATGACCCAGCCTGGGAAAACAAAAAGAAAAACGGGAGACTTTGACAACCATTATGAATCTTGTATCAGGTGCTACTCTCTGGCGAGCTACAGTAAATGTTTATAATAGAAAACTACCAAGATTTTTGCCAGTCTCCCCGAGACAGGTTGTCCACAATGACTTTGCAGTGATTTGCTCTGCAGTTGGCGAACTGACTGGTTTACAGAGTAATGTTTTGCCTACAGCATGAGCTACAAATAGTTTATACACAGAGGTCCTCTGGAGAAAGTTGTGGTTTGTAAAGCTCCACATGCTATTAATAGTAAAGACAAAGACCAGTACTAAGCTGCTTACAATGATTTACCTTTTTATAAAGTATATTGACATCTTTTCTGTTTCAATTCGGTATAAGTACTTTGGTCAAAGGTACTAGGGCAGGAGTGAACAATTGAACTTGGTCCTCTAAGTGTAAGGGAACAGTGGTAACCAATGCACTACCTGCTGGTCCAAATTTTCTCATGACCTCGACAAGTGTTTCATCCCCTACTTGTGGCTTTCTAACCATTACTGCATTCAATATCCTGTTGACCAGATTGCCACTCTTCACCAGATCACAACTCTTTGCACTGATTTCTACACAGCCAGTGGGATTTATGAATACTGTACATAAAATCAGGGTCAGGGTCAACTTGGTCCTATGTGGAGCTCGGTGAACTTTGGCAAACTTTCTGCACATTGTCTCTGTCAGACATAATCAAGGTTTTTCTACACTCAGAATGGTGAACAAGGATGGAGTTCGGGAGCCACATATCTGTCATGAAGAATAAGTGTCCTCAGTGATACTTATCATTCGTGCGAGCCCACAGGACCTACGCACATGAGTGAAAAGCCCTTCAGTAAGAAATGGCTTACAATAGCCTGTTTTTTGGAGGAATACTGCATGGAAATCCTTGATGAAAATCCAGATTCCTCCAGAAATTTTTTGATTATATTTGATTTCTTTTTTTTTGGAAAATTATATTTTCTTTTTATGTAGTTATTACACAGACAAACATTTGAATAAAAATTTTTATTTAAGGCACGCTGAAAGCGATTTTTACTTTACAATTGTCACAAGTATATAATTTCGTATTCACTTAGTGGTTTCATTTCCACAAATTCTGTTTAAGCTGCGAAAACTGTCGCTATATTTGATACTCCATCAATTAGGTTAAAATGCATATTTCACTACAAAAGCATCTAGAAGATAAAATTTTAAAAAATCTGTTTTTTTTTTTGATATTCTAAATTCAAAATCATGCCAGCAGTTCTGACCAATAGGTAAGCTGTACAGGAAAACAAAATGGTGTTAGTCCAAAACACTTTTTGTTTCTCTGTATTTTGTTTCTTGTTTCTGAACTGTGCTTTTGAATCGAGCACTTCAGACAAACCTCTGAAGCCTCTGATGTTTGCCTCTTCTAGAGACTTTTTGCTCTTAAAATCAAGCACAGGTCAAGAAAGAAGATTATGGATGAAGACAGAAGTGGCGTCAGCACATCAAGGTAGGTCATCTTCAAGGACACAAGTGTCAAACAAAAGGGTTGATGGAGTGTCACATCAATGGCCTCCAACCATGTGCATTTTTAACAACAAAACAGAATCTCACTGTATCACAACAATCAAGAGACAGAATTAGGAAAATGTATGTATGCAAATTTGTACTTATACCCAGGGAACACAGCTCAAGGGGAAGTTATGGCACAATCCAAGGAATTTCTGAAAGGTGACCAGATCTTCACCAGTTAAGTTTCTAATACAGCTTAAATGTTACACTTCTAATGGGAGAAAGTTAAACACTTAAATCAATCACACATTTGTGGAGTGAGCTTCTTGTATGGAACATAACAATAAAGGCCTTTTCTTGCAAAATATATAAGAATAATCAACACATTTCATACATATTCTGACTTTATTTTGTTAGACATTTGGAAGATTCCAACTTGCCCTAGACGGTCTTTAAAATAACTGAATGAACACAGTTCCTGCAGTTATATTTCCAAACACAACCCCAGAATAGATGGGTAAAGGTGCTAGAACTGGACTTATATTAAAAAGCATAACTGAGATGTCCCTAAAGATATCCCTACTGGCCAGCTGTAATGTAGAAGATGCAGTAATTTGTACTGAGCACATTCTTTCAACATTTTTAACTCCGTGAATTGTTTCAGGAAGGTCTGGTAACCATTTCTGAAAGTTTTACCTGAGGACCCAAGAAATACTAGAGTATAAAATGGAGCACTGTGTGAGAAAGAGAATGCAGCGTCTTTGGAGTTTAAATAGTTAGGAGAGGCTGAAGTGCCCTAATGTCTGGTGAAACATAGAGAGGTCATCACTGTGGCAGGTGCACTTCTTCTTTCTAAAAAAAGCAAGTGACTATTTTCCATTGCCGCATGGCCTTTGCTTGTAAGACTGTCGGCGCGTAATACAGAGTCGTGACATTCATAGAAACAGGCTGTTTTTCGTCCTCCAACTGGATGGCCATCAGCTGTGTCTGTTTCGTTGGCAGCTATTTTAGAGTGCGCCCTCTTGTCATTTCAGAGTTCAATATCTGCCGCCCATGCCGGGAAAAAAACGGGGATGGCTTGGCCCATTGTATTTGGTCTTTTGACCCCCTGCGTTGCCTATGTGCAGCAGCGGAGAACCCTTGACGAGCCGTGTCAGACGTGACAGGCAATCTAGTTGGGTTGAGCGGAGAGCACACCGGGCAAGTTTGAAGTCTCGAGTTTGGGGCCTTTTTCTGCCACACTGCACATTTAAACTGACACCTACCTTCAACCGATTTCCCATTCTGAAAAGGGAAAACGCAATCCTGTTAACAAATGACCTCTCGGTATGTTAAACAGGACCGCTTCAGCACAAGGATGTAACATTAGTGCATTTGAAGTCGCACAAAGGTCAATGCATTTTGTAAAAATTAAATTTTGATTGAGGAATAGAATCATGACAAGCAGCAAAATTGTTATTTTCAACATGTACCATTGCATGCTGGGTATTTGTCAAGTATGCAGGAAAATTGATTCCAATTAAGCTGAAACTCGAATTTTAAACTGTCCCATGTGCATGAAATTGATGTTGATACTTGATAAGTTTGCTCTTTGTGTCTTTTTCTTCCATGCTTGTCATTCCTTGAGTGTATTAGCGTCTTGTTTTCCTTGGGCCATTTCCTCTGGACATGATCTGATATAAACGGAACTGATTAACGCTGGGAGTTATGGGCAGTATTAGGTTGCTCTCTCTCAAGAGCGCGGTCGACGAAAGCATTTGGCAGGCACACTGTCGTATTTGGCACAGCCAGTGAAAACAGTCCATAACGGTGTCTTTATGCGGGACACAACAGAATATTTAGTGTAGAGTTTGGAGGTCACAGTGAGTGGTTATGAAAACAACCCGGGGTAGTTGTAATATGACAGCCCCCACTGCTGCAGCCGCAACCTCCCACGGGCTAAAGTTCGAAACCTGAATGAGAGTGAATGCATCACTAATGATTTCCTGTGAACCCACACCGGCAGGGGGAACTGAACCAGGAATATTTGACTTAAATCACACTGATCTTGCATTCCGCCACTCTGTTTTTTTTTTTTTTTTTTTGGTGGGGGGGCATATCCAGTATCCAGAAAGCTCTCCATCATGCTATTCAGGGTGTGGCGCTGATATTGCCTTCCTGGGTTTGGCGTAGAGCAGTGCGTCCCACTCTGACAGCTCTCCCTCCCAGCAAAGGAATGAGAATGGGTAGGAAAAGATCTGACCTCAACGAAAGGTCACCCTTGCTCACCCAGCACTTAGCACTTGTCACCCCTCTCTGGATGGATACGCCTTGAGGAGAGACTTGTGAAATCACACTGCTCTAATTCCATCTAACAATGTCACAATTTCATGTGGAAGGCCCCTCTAAATGGAAAAAGCAGGGTTCTTTTGTTTTTTTATTTTTTTCCCTTTACAGTGCATTGAGTTTAAACTCTTTTCATAAATATTGTCATTCCTTCTCCTCTCTACTGCAGGAATGACTTAGTAACTAAGCCAGCACTATTGCACTGCTGTGTTTATTTGAGTTAGCTTAGCTCTCTAGATTGGACAAAGAAATGTTTGTCTTGTCAAGAAGACAGTGCACACAGGTACCACTGTAGACAGAAATTTAAGTCAGCTAGGTGTCTGTTTCTAGAATTTTATAACCCCCACCACTACCCCCTAAAAAATTCTCATTTATTTGTACCCATGGCGTGAGCAGAGTTTTTTCAACTATGTAAAAGTTTGCCAGATGTGCTGTTTATGGTCCTTAGCATTTACAGTTTAAAGCGTGTTCACAAAGTCCTTCAAAAATCAGGTGAATGTGGATTTTTGATGTTGCTGATAGGAATTTTAAAATAGATTAATTCTCTTGTTTATATGTACAGTTTTCCATTTGTTTCCATTTTTTGTCCTCTGTTTTAATTATTTCTCAGATGTTTCACCCCCCCCCCCCAAAGTGTTGTGCTACTTGAGGTAAACAAAAGTGCATTGAATAACAATAACAAATACAGACAAAAGATTATTATAGCTCAGTTTAACACCTGCATTTTGCTGCTACATATTAAAGTGGCAGTCTGTTGAAGAAACCAGTAAGTAGCACATACACAGACAGTCTTCACTAAACATTAATAGCTATTAACAAAAGAACATGTAACCGGGTCTGGAAACAAGGGATTCAGAAGTTCTGAGGAAGTGAGGGAATTAGTTCCACTACAGTGGGGCTAAATCTGAGAACCAGTGGGTTTTCCACACATTTATTTGCTTGATTTTGAACTCCATGTGAGACAGTCCTTCAAGCATTCAGAGGTGGAATGACTTTTATTATTATTTATTGGCCTATCTGACTCTTTCATGTAATGCTTAAAATTGCATTTTACCCTCTTTAAATCTCTAGAGCGTCATGTCTTTTTAGAAACCTCATACTTTAAGACCTTTCTTCAATCACGAGCTCATCTACCTACTTCACCAATGCTCCACCAGTGGCCCATACATTGTTATAGAAAGTAAATTGTTTACTGATATTCAATGTCCTAAATTTTTATGGAAACTTAATAACTAACTCAGTGAATCATTGTGCAGATGAGATTAAGATGTGACACTTGACTACATGATTACTAAAATGTGTTCTTTATTCCAGTGTGAGGCACTGCCTGGTCCTGTTCACAGAATTAACATCCAGGTGTCACACCATTAACCAAGGCTGCGTATTTTTTCCCTTTTGTGAAGTACCTGACCATCATTTCCATCATATTTGCCTTTGAGAAAATAAAAAAGTGACAGTGAAGTAATTAACAACACGCTGAATGCGGCACACACTACCTGCTAGAAAATGCCCCCAAAAAGTGCTTTTATTCAGATCTCTTGGGAAATAGGTTATTTCTTCTCTGTTATGAGCTTGTTTTCTAGCTGACCCTCGAAATAGCACATAGCACTTCTGTTAGTTTCACAGGTAATTCCATGTAAAATGATGTAAATTGCATAGAACAGAAAACACAGACTGCTTGCATTTGCCACATAAACTTGCAAATTATTATTAAGCTCCATGTGTGTCTTTGTCTGTTTGTTTACTTTTCTGTAAATCACACTTATTAAGATAATACCTTTTGATAACTGTCCTGCATCAGTCAAAAATGACAATCTTTGACAGAATAGTTAGTTCTATCTCCTTTGTATCTGATGTGATTACATTTGCCCCAGCCGTGTGTTTCGGCTGCAGATGACAGCATCATTCCTCTGCGCAACAGTCTCCAAGTCTGTGAATGAACATAAATGTGCAGTTTTATATACATGGTAACCTAATTGTAGCTCAAATGCTCAATTCATTCCATATAGCCAAAGGCTTTTCATTTCCAACCATTACAGAAGGTGGTACTTTATATGTAAACTGGAGTCACTGGCTTCATAAAGTGAATTTCAAGAGGAAATAATATAGTATATATCAAAATCAAGATAGGTAATGGGAAATTGATTGTGACAATACAATATTAGAAACACATCTCCATAATATTTTATTTATTATACTTTCCACCTTTCACTGTCTGGGGAAAAATATTTCATCTTGTGCTGCAAACTCAAACCTGTAGAGATTTTGACCTCAATATCTCACACAAATGAATATATTGTGTAAGGTAGCACAGCTCCTTCTGTAAAATCATGCATAAAAAACAATTCATTTAAAGCATCTAAATGTTTTCAAATTACTGCAAGTAATCTTTACTATTTAACTCCCTTGGGGACCCATTTTAAATGAACCCATAATTCAATTTCAGTCTTTGCATTTCAAATTTTTATGTTGAATGTAATTTCATCATTTTGCTTAAACCGTGCAAAGAACCAGATTCATAAAATGTGTATGATGTATGCATGTAGAATCATTGCTTAGAATTATAATAATTATGCTCAAATGGAATTATTCTCCGGTAATTTTGATTAAAGGAAACAAACATTTTAGTACCACAGCATATTCTAGTAGAAGCCTGTGATTGGTGAATATGGATTATACATTTTGCTAAATTATTCTTTTCATAACAATGTGAAGAAAAGTGTGTGCAGTGGGAATTCTTCATAGACCCTGACTATCTAAGTATCGTAGCAGAGTGCAGAATCGTTGCTCTTCTCTTTTTTCCTCCATATTCTCTTCCTTTTCCTTGAGTTTCATTAAATTGTTCAGAGCTCATGCATGGTGTTATCCAACGCTTGTCCTCAGAGAGCCTTGAATTAACTGGTATCAAAACAGCCCATGATCACCTTATCTTTCATTTCAGAAGCGTGATCTAAAAACCAGCCCTCTACAACATAAGTTTGCTTTGCATCGGTTAATAATCCTGTTGGGATTCGTTTACTTTCTATTTATGTGAAATCTCTGTCACAAAGGTGATGTTTCTGACGCTGACACACACTTACACCCTGACACACACTGCTGGATCCACAGAAAGGTCAGTCTGGAAACACCTGTTTATGAGAGTCTTCTGTTCTGTCACAATTCCTTTTCAAGCTGAAACCTTTTGAAATAAATTTGTTCAGGTGTATTGCATGAAATGCGTATCCATTAGGGGTCCCTGGGAGACTCTGGAAATCCTAAATTAATTAAGAGAGGACCAGATAGTGAACCGCCAAATCCTGTTAGCATGTCTATGACAGGCCCAACCTGTCCCGGGCACCAGACCATTTCAAGCACAAAAGGAAAGTGGCTCCATGCTTTTCGCGCTTGCTGACTTTCACCCCTCTTTCCAGTGGCAGTGGAATTTTCCAGAACCCTCTTCCACGTCTGTCCCTTCAGCAGTACACTCAGGGTATCCGGTTTTATTGATGTCCAAAAGTGTAAATCACAGCCCCACATTTTGTCATTCCAGTCATTTTAGTCACTAAAGGATTACTTCAAGTGACTGAACTCGGCTGTTATCTATTTGAGTCCTTCCAGCCAGGTCATCTCTGGGGAGCTGGGGAACAAGCTCTCGGCCCCTTTAACTGTGTCGAGTGGCTGGCTTCAGCTGAGCCACTTTTGGGTGATTGATGTGCATTCCGTGTCATCGTACAGCCACTTAAAAAACAACAATGCAATTCAAAACTGGAGCAAAACAGAAACTCATAAAGATTGGAACGGACAAGGCAGAAAAGTTCCTCCTGTAGAGAACGCATAAAGTTATCAAGGCTATTAAATATTCAATAGGTCTGAGCCTTTGATCTGCCTAGCTGATTTACCTTAGTGTCAGTATAAATATATTTTTTCTGACCCTCGATCCCACATGCAGAAACAGAATCAGACAACCTCAGACAGTGTGGCTATTTGTACTTTGCAAAGAATCACGATTTAATGTGGTTTTCAATGAATTACCTATGTCAGATGTCTTCATCTGAACTGCAGTATATTATGAATGTATTAAATAATTTAAACATGTGTTTAATATACAGGGCAGTGCAGAGGATGACGGTGAAGATCTAGGTCTAACAGGGAAAAGTCCAAATCGCACAGCCACCCAGGACGTTTCTCCCTCCATATAATGACATAACTGCAATTAATACATTTGCTTCGATTCATTGAGTAGAAAACACATTTCTCCGAGTGGAAAATCAAGGAGAAAATGCTGTAACTGATAATGCAAGAGCTCAAAGCACAATCGGTTTGCTCACAAAAATTCCCATGCTGAATCCGGCAGGAGTCTTACAGGAAGAAATGACTCCAGCTCCTCAGGGCTCCTGTGAACAGAGAGAGAAACACTCTTATGTCCTCCCTTCTGCTCTGTCTTTGCGGGAGGGGGGACGACGGCCTTTATTTATCCCTCTGCTTTCATGTATCACGACTATGCAGGCCACACTCTTGTGTTCCTCTGATTCACGCGCCACACAACACTTAACGTGATGTTGGTTAGGAACGTTAAAAAATAAATAAGAAAATAAAAGACTAAACCAGGATGTGTCTGACTCCATCCCTTTTTTCCCTTTCCTCCCTTGACTATACTTTTCGTGAAGGTAATTGTGGTTTCCTCCAAGGGAGTCGCTGGGAAATTTTCACTTGCAGCTGGTGGAGAGCAATATGCCTCGTGTTTTTGTTGAAACCCTTCAGCTTTCAAGGTGTTGCGTCTTCTGCTTTCACAGCATCTTATAGGAAGCCTCCCCTTGGACCTGAGGTGTGATGCACGTCCTCTACGAAGTTTAAAGCCACTCTAAAAATCTTTCTTTCCGGACAGATCAAAAGAACCTCTTTCTGAGCCATTGCCTTACAACGGTAACCATTTGCCCATAGCAGCAAATTTTAAATTTGTAGTCTTACATTTTCAAAAGGAAATCTATTTATTTGTTTATTTTTGAATGCATTCATGCCATGCATGCAAATGTAGAAAAAGGGTGCACCGATTAAAGATGAGAAATTCATTTCTTAAGAGTTCAAACAGTAAATATTTGAGTGCGTGTTTCTGTCTGCCTGTCTGTCTTTCCAAGGAGGTCCTCAAACGAGTGAGGAGAAGATCTTACCAGTTCCCCAGGGTGTCTCATGTATATTTAATCCAGCTGGTTAAGCGATAGGAAAGGAAGGTGGCCCTTTACTCCAGATTTTCTGGACCCGTAAGCATAGCCATGGTCCCTAATAGTGGTACAAATAACTGCAGGGTCCATATAGCCATTAATAAATTCCCCAAAGAAACCATCTTGACATAGTGTGCCGAATTACTGACCTATCCGAATCCGTGCATCATTTATAATGCCCCCCCCCCCCCCCCCCCCCCCCCCCCCCCCCCCCC
>UFQX01000038.1:701084-803584 GCA_900497675.1 Arapaima gigas
CCAACCCAAACCCCTCAACACTTAAAAAACCCCCCCCCCCCCCCCCCGCTGTTGTAATAATGCGGAGCACAGACAAGAATCAGAAGTCACATGTCCGTCAGAAGGCCTCTCTCAGTACCATACTGTAGTTCAGAAGAGAGGATGCCTAACTGCTGAGGACAGACATCCAGGAATCAAAGTTAATGGAACTGAAAGGGGGTAATGTGGTCTGTCACTTGTATGTAACTGGTTTTTGTGCAATAAACTGGAAGTCAGATACTGTGGTTCTCATTTATTTATTTATTTATTTATTTATTTACTTATTTATTTTTATTTGCATTTATTTATTCATTTTTCTACATTTTTTGAATGAAGCAGCTGCTGATTAGAAAAGCGACCTCTCTGAAAATTTGTAGGTATACTTTTAAAAGATGTATACACAACACAGACACTCAGATTGTGTTATTCTTGTTACTACATCATACATAGTGAGCTCTGGTGATATTTTGATTTTATCCATTGTGGTGTTGCTAAGTTTTACCAAATGCCCTGGGTTATCACACACGGTGCTTGCCACAAGTTAAGAAGTTATTGACCAATTTTACCTCTTTTATACCTTTGTCTTTAACTGGGGTTTTATATCAGTGTATTTGTCCCATGAAGGGAAAAAAGGCATTCGATTGGGTCTTACCTAGTTATGCACCTAACATAAAATCATATTTATACTAATTATGGTAACTGCTTTGTTAGAATACAAAAAGCATAATCATTTTATTTTGTGCAGGCACATTGATACCATTTTCACATAAAATTACGCAGTATGCACTTAGGAGAAATAATATAGTTGATGAAATAACACTTGCAATGAAATAACTAACACCACTTTTAAATCACATGCAATTCAAACTCAAACTTCATTCCACAGAATGAAGGGGAATCAGAAAAAGGGGACAATATGAGATTATATGTCATTAAAACACATAAGGTTACTTTTTAGTGAAACAGGAACAGTTTTTATCAGTTTTCTTTCAAATTATGCCCATTTAAAATAACAATAAAAGTAAATTAGGCAAGCTATTTTTTTCCTTTATATATACATAGTACATATGTTATGCACAGTAAATTGTCTTCATTATAACTCAGCCTGATTTTCTGTCCTCCCCCCTCAGAATTTTGTCATTTTAAAACATTGGGCTCAGGACACAGATTTGTGGTTAATTACTGCAAACAACGCAGGGGAATATAAAAATGGAATTAATTTAAATAAGTTCACTAATGGTATAGTGTGTTTTTATAGTTTATGTTGTTTTGTATTTTTCAGCCCACACACATGAGCATTGCTACTATTAATAGCTGTTCTGACTATCTAATGTATGGTATTTACAAAATGTCTTATTCTTAATAATGACCAATTTCTTGAGTCTCTCTATAACTTCTGGGTGTTCAGAACACAGCTAAAAGACAGTTTGGCTGAGATTTATCGGTGGGTTGTACTGCTGTGTTTAGATGATCATCCTGCCTCTTCTTATTGGTTGGCTGAGCAAACCCCTAACAATAAGTTGTGGCTAGGAGGTTTTTCCCTCCAAAAGTGCCACGTATGCAACACCGGTGGGCCATGCACATGCCACGTGTTTCATGTTCCTTTGAATAGCATTAGCAGTCAGGCCCCTGCTGCTCCTCGGTCCTCCATCTCTGCTCTCTCTAGTACTTTGTGTGCATTTTTTCCTAATTTTCTTGTGTATTTTCCAGTGGAGACTAAAGACAAAGTTAGTCCATTTCTCCACATTTACTCTGGAATACTGACAAGTTCATGCTCTTTGGGTTGGCCTGTCCTTACGTGACGGGTTTATTATCCCAGCACATTCTTTTATTGGGAAATGGAACCGACCTTGCCATATATCGGCAGGGTTATGGAGTTAGATCGCTTATGGGTTCCTCTGGGGATCACATACCATCGCATTTATGCACAAGGAAAAAAGCGAGAAGTACCACATATTGTGGATATCTTCACAGGCTGCCATTATAATTTATTCAAAACACTGAGTGCATAAAATGCATTAAATGGCAGTTGTGGCATATATCTACAGTTCAGTTTTTTTTTTTTTGAAAAAAGGAAAACAATATTTACATTTCTACTTTATTATTCATTATATAATGTCAGGCTATTATTTTTTAAAGGTCAGCAAACTTCAAGCATCATTTGAATAAAAACATAATCTTTTATTTGAAATTTAAATAATTCCCCAGCAATTTGTGCGTATTTCTGTACTGCATTGAAGTGTCACCTTCTTACTTCAAAATTCTTTATTTAGAAAATCTTTTTGTGTTTTTTTAAGTGATACATATTTAGTTTCATTACTACTGCTGTTTTTTCCTCAATGGAAAATACATTTTTTCCATATATGTGCCAGAATATAGGTATATATTCCATCATATTCCATTATTACAAGAGAATACTAACTTACAGAAAACTATGGTGCAAGTTTCAATTCATCACATGCGAAATCCATGTAATTTCATTGATTGTTTTATTGCCACAGTTTTTATATGTTATCTATTTTTATTCAACAATGCATATAACAAGCAATTTCCAGAATTATGGAAAAACATGGTTATTGTATTGTTTCTTCTGTTACTTCACAGAAATAATATAGATGTATAATATGGTAAACAAAATTCTGCCTTTTGTAATTTACCAGTTTGAGCTTTAACAACACTGGAATGCATGTTTTTCTCAGTTTATAATGTCAAGAGACAGATCCTGATAACCACCTCTGAGATCCCAAATAAAATGCTGCCTAAACTTGATTCAAATATGAAATTAATTACTTTCTATGTATAAAAGGAAATCTTTAAAACAAATAAATTGCATTTTATGGCATTTTGCTCTTCTGTTATGAACATCAAGACATGCAATTTTTTTGCAGTCCAGCACGGGGGGGCGTGCTGTGACAGCCCATCACCTGTTAAGTGAATAACCCAGCAGCAGAGCTAGTGGCCCAAGTCGGCATGGGCCAGAGCCGTGCCCAGAGACCGCCGCTGTAGAATGGCGTCTGGCACTGGGGACCCCCAGGGACGAGGGGCTGCGTAATGAGTGTTAGAGAGGGGGGGCATGGGGGGGTCTACTGGTCATGGCCTTCGCTATGTGGAACGCCAGGGCCTGCGGCTCCAATTGAGGTGCTTGGTGGGGCCCCGCGGCCATCCAGGAGGCGGTGGCGCATTGCGACCTGGACGTGCGCATGAAGTCGAGTGGGGGGTACTGGGGGTGGTATACCACCCAAGAACCGAGAAAGCAGTCATCCATGTTGGAAAGGATGATCTGCATTCACAGAAAAAAAAGAAGATGCAGCTTGACCCCCCTCCCCAGCCTGCCCACCCTTTCCAACTGTACCAAATCTTACTGGTTATCTTTAAGTGTAGAAATGAGGAGCCCAATGCTGGAGCAGGTTCTCGCTGCCTGAAGTCTGCTGGCAGTTTCCAGCTTGTTATTTATTTACTGAGAAGAGGTGCTCTGAGTTAAAAGGCTTCCTCCAGGTGACAAGAGCCAGTGATATCATCGGATGCAACATACAGAACACTTTCACAAACTAATGTATAAAGTGAGTAGTTACTGAAAAGGCCAAATTTTGGGCATTGAGCACAAATTATGACTTTGCAGAAAAAAAGACCAATTAACGGTTTTCTATTTATTTATTTATTTATTTATTTATCTATCTATCTATCTATCTATCTATCTATCTATCTATCGTTTTAAACAAGAACATTTGAAATGACAGACATTTTCGAGATACAATTCAGGAATTGAAAAAAGTTAAATAGAGCTACTGTTTTCTTCCATTTTGGACTCTATTATTTATTAGGACACAACACTTGATGTCACTGTCCCTTCATTTACTGCGGTTACGGACATACAGCATCACCACATTAATATTATCATGTTGCTCCCTAGCAATGTACCCCTGATAAATCAGCTTTTTTCACAATTCTTTACTAACTTCAATAAATACAGTTTTAGTCACATAAGATTAACTTATCCATTACATGAATTCAATTAACATTTGATAGCAGTGAACTTCAACAGGCCCCTAGTGTCAGTATGGGTGCACTGTCAGTACAAAACAAGAGCGTGCCCTGTGAATAAACGCAATTTAGTAAGCAGAATCTTTTATTTCTGCATATGGAAAATTTTGGGAGCCCCAATGTGTTATCTAACTGCAAGAATGGACCAATAGAAAGAAAAAAAATCATCAAGGTGATGGTAATTTGTTCTCAATAGGTCATAGCAACCATCACCTCTTCTAGGGAACATCAGGCACTGCAGGTTAGCAAAGTGTGCCTTTGAGGAGTACCGGGGCAAGAGAGGAGATGAAATGGCATGGAGTGAGGTGATGAGTGGGCGAGCAGGAGAGCAAGAGTAAGTGGAAGGAGGCAACTTACCGGGAGCACAACATCATGGTGGTGGGTGTCACATCATGCACGAGTCACGCATTCACAGTCAAAGAGCAAAGGACATGATCCAGGAAATAAAATGCTCACGAGAATAACACACCAGTTTTTTGATGGAAACTGTTAGCCTTGTCAGCTACGTTTGTAGATTAAACTGCATGTGTTAGCCTCCTTGGTTGCTTTCTCTCCACAACTGGGTTATAACACAACACTATACTCCTGATAGAATGTGTGAACCTGCAATAAACCCAGTGGAGTTTGCTGCCCTGTAGGTGGTGGGAGCTTGCCTAAGTGAGACAGTGGAGGGGTGGCAAACTGCAACGGATAACCTTTCACAGACCATGCACCAACTATCTGTGGCTGTCCACCTGCAGGGACTGCTCACCTCCCGTTCCTTCAGTCTCCCTGCAGCTGAGCCACACATGAGTCTGCCTGAGAAGTTTGACGGTGTGGGAAATCCATGCCAGGGCTTACTCACCCAGCTGAACCTCATTTTTGGAGCATCAGCATTCGCACAACCCCACCAGTTGAATGCAGGTGGGACTCCTGATTTCCCTGCTGTCTGGGCAGGACCTAGAATGGCCCTCCAATTCCGCTTGCTGTAGTGACTTGGCCCAATTCACTGCAGAGCACCAGAGCATATTTGACCATCCAGCCAGTGAAGTGAAGGCAGACTCCAGGCTGTACCACCTCAGGCAGGGGAACAAGTCCGTGAGCCGCTATGCAGCAGAGTTCCGGGTCTTGCCAGCCAAGATAATGTGTAGACCTACTATGCTCCAGACTACTTTCTACAAGGGGCTGTCCAGCCACCTCAAGGATGAGCTCGCCCTGTTGGAGATTTCCAAGGACCTGGAAGGGCCTGTCCTAAACCTGCTCCTTGTACAGTTTTCATACCTCCTCCATATGCGCACCTTGCCTAACCCTCCATCTCCTCATGTTGTCTTTTTGCCTCTGACCATGGCAGAGCGAGAACACTGATGGAGGAATGGCCTCTGTGTATACTGTAGTACTGCCGGACACATACGGGCAAAGTGCCCCCAGTGGCTAGAAAATGGGGGCACTAGGTAGGCGTTGAAGGAGTCCTGCCTGGCCCAGACATCTCCCCTGCCCTGGATGTTGCTTGGCTGACCTTGCCCATGCAGCTCTAGCAGGGGAACTGGCAAGGAATCGCAATGGCTTTTATGGACTCCGGGGCAGAGGTGAACTTCATTGACTAGGAACTGTGTTCCTCTCTGGGATTCACTTTGGAAACGATGCTACAGCCCTACACCATCACCTCTATGAACGACAAGCCCCTCACATTCAGACCCATTACCTACCGCACCAATACTGTTCATCTATCCCTGGGGGAATACCACGAGGAGATCCAATTTCTTATTACCACTGTCACCACTACCCCTCTCATCTTAGACTACTCTTGGCTTGCCAGACATGACCAAAACATTTCCTGGTCAACCAGCTGTGTGCTGCAATGGGGACCCATGTGCCAGAAGGTATGTCCCAGGGAGTCTGGAGCCTCCAAACCCATCAACCTTCAGACCATTCCACCTGAGTACCAAGACCTGGCAGAGGTTTTCAGTAAGAAGAAGACCACTCAATTGCTGCCTCACTGACCATATGACTTGGCCACTGACCACCTGCCAGGTGCCATGCCCCCTCAAGGTTGTTTATTCTCCCTGTCACCCCAGGGAGAGCAAGGCTATGGAGTAGTGCATAGCCGAGGCACTCCATAACAGCTTGATCCAGTTCTCTACTTCTTTTGCTGCTGCTGGTTTCTTCTTTGTATTCAAGAAGGACAGTTGTCTTTGGCCTTGCATAGACTACAGGGGCCTCTACAAGGTTACTATCAAGAACCCTCTTCCACTGATGAACACTGCCTTCGATATCCTCTCTGGTGCCTCCTTCTTCACCAAAATCTACCTGTGGAATGTCTACAACTTTGTCTGCATGAGGGAGACAAGTGGAAGACAACATTCATCACCCCCACTGGCCACTAGGAATACCTTGTGATACTATTTGGGTTGGCTAACAGCCCTGCCGTGTTCCAGCATTTCATGAAGATGTCCTCTGGGACATGCTGGGCCGGTGGGTTTTCATGTACATGGACGACATCCTTATGTACTTGAAGATGGAAGAGGAATCTGTCCGTGTCGTGTTAAAGCGGTTGCTCACTTACAAAAAAACTGTACTGTAAGTTATAGAAATGCACCTTCTAGCAGTGCTTCACTACATTCCTGGAGTTCATCATCTTGCCCCAGGGTGTAGCTATGGATCCCCAGAAGCTATCAGCTGTTACAGAGTGGGCCCTGCCCACGACACTGAAGAAGCTCCAGGGCTTCCTGGGGTTCTCCAACATCTAGGGGCAATTCATCTTGGACTACAGTTCAGCAGCAGCTCCACTCACAGCTCTCACTAAACTCCCACCTCTGCAGTTCTACATTTCCCCCCAAGCTAAGACCACCTTCCTCAATACTCTAATGCATGTCTGCCACTCATTCTCATACGAAACAAATTTTGCTCTTTTATGGGCTGCCCATTTTGGATGCACTACTCAAGTCTGCCTCATTGCCCATCCCACTCTGACACCACTGTATTGATCCATGTGTGCAGTGCTATGGACAGAGGGCTTACAAGGCAGCATTATGGGAACACAAATTTCATTCCTGCTTGGCATGATTAACAACCCCCATACACACCCATACAACCACAGGGTCATTACCGAGCCCTGGACTTCCTACTACGGTTGGACACATCAACTATGTACAATGCAAAGCATGACAGGAGCCACAATTCTACCCGATGTTACGATATTAAAGTTATATATAAGTAAAACTAAAATGATAACAAGAAAATAAAAAAATATAAAAGGTACTGAATTCATTAAAAAAAGTATTAACTATTAATATATTAGGTAATAGATTAAAATGTATTAACACTCTAGTCTGCTCTGAAACTGAAAAAATGAAACCAGACAGAAGCTTTTCTTTTTAGGAAGTACACAATATGTTTTGTCGTAACTCTCTCATATGTACAGCGGCCTCCAGCTGTGCTAAGGCCTAACCAAAAAAAGCACTGCAAAATAAAAAACTTGAAATTTCCAAAGAAGGAAAACCTCTGGCTTTTATTCAAATTTGCTTCCATTAAAACAAATAGGCATATGATAGAAATATAATGTTTGCTTCAGAAATATAACTTTCAAAATTATTTTGTCTTTTCTGTCTAGTTAGGCAACCTCCCCCAGAACCTTTAAAGAGACCAAGGGACCCTTTGGTTTGTTGGAATCTTGAACATTCCTCTTTGAAGAACATCTCCAGGCCCTTTATGTTCTTGTATCTCTCCACTTATGGACTCACCACTTCAGATCAGAGTGGCAGTGGTCTGGAGTCTATCCCAGAAATATAGGGCGGAAGACAAGGGGCACCCTGCACGGGATGTCATTCCATCAAAGATATAATAATAATAATAATAATAATAATAATAATAATAATAAGAAGAAGAAGAAGAAGAAGAAGAAGAAGAAGAAGAAGAAGAAGAAGAAGAAGAAGAAGAAGAAGAAATTTTTGGATATAAAAAACGAGTTTGCAAGATGTCTAATGTTTTCTTTGTGCATTTATTTGTTTGTTTGTTTGCTTAAATGAAGGTGACATAGTTCACTTCCGAGCTGCCAAAAACTAGAAACATCGCAAATGGTTTTCTTGTCAGTCATACCCTAGATGCCAGTGGAGTCATCAGGAAATGGTAACTTTCATGTGTTGTAAGGCTGCAGTCACTTACAAAAACCGACTGTGCTTCTAAAGTAAATTAAAAAAGTTAAATAAATCAATACAAAATGGTCTGTAGAACAGAGATTTGGATGTGCTTTCTGTGCTTCTAAAATCAACAGCCACAAACTGTCACCCTTCATTGTCAAAGAGATTCAGAGGCAAGTAATGATCCATCATAAAACAGAAAATTTAGCAGATTAGCATCTCATTGTGGCAGCTGAACCCCCCTGAGTTAAAACAACCCAGTAATCACCTGTAAGGGAGAAGTGAGAGAATGAATTGAAAATCACAGAGGAAGGAAAGGGGTGGGCCATCGGTTTGGAAAACGTCTCATGCACAAACGCACACACATACATTTTGCGGTGAAGAGTAGTGTATTAGAAACTGCAGTCGTATGCATTTGCCACCTATCGACTTGAGTTTGCTGCAAATTTTCACGCTACATGCTAACATTGAATTTTCTGTCACACCGACTCAAGATGCCTGGACAGCCGTGCATGATCCCTGCCAGTCAATGAACTTCAACAGGAGCCCCTGCGAGAATGGTAATAATCTCCCCTGTAATTGCTGTAAAAAAAATAAAAAATAAAAAGCAGGTGGGTGGCGGGTGATGGCTGGGGGAGTTGTCTCAAGGGAGGGTGCAGTGAATAATTTATGCATAAATGTGTAGATTGCAGTGTGGCAGACAGCTTGTCAAGAGTGTACCCCTTCAAAATAAAATACAATAAGATAGAATAAAAATATATGGTACAGTGGGTAGGTGTGGTGCCTCACTTCTCATAGACTGCGGGTGAATCGTTGTGAAGTTTGCATGTTCTTTGTGTGTTCATGTGGTCTGCCCATTACCTTCCACAGTCAAAACACGTTAACACGTTTGGTTAAACTAGTGACTGTAAGTCATCTGTAGTGTGTGTCTGTTTGAGCAAATGACTGTATGTGTTCTGTGATTTTCCTGTGATGGACTGACGTCCTGTATAGGTCACAACCTGCCTCAGGTTATGTGTTTCCCCTGAAACCCTGCATGGAAAAACAATGCACAACAACATTTATGTTCTACAGCAGTGCCACAGTAAATGCAGAATGTTTGAACTTCCAGGAGAAAAGTTACCGATATCCTTGCCCGCTCAGGGACACTAACCAGTTAGGCTTCCCAGCTCAAGTGCAGCAGACACTCTTCAAAAGAGCCCCCCATTAGAGAAATATGAATGTTTCCGTACCTCATTAATTCAACCCACATACAATTAATTTCTGCCTATTAATAAACCTTTGATGTGAGGGAGGAATAACTAAAGTGGCCATACCTTCAGTGGTTTGGGCATATTATACATGTGCTCTCTTACCTTTCCTGCTTTTTTTAGCTTTTGTCACTTGGTCAAGGGCTCCTTGTCTTTGCTTAAGTGGAATGGGAGTGGAGGGTATATTTATTAAATGAATTCTATCTGTATTCTGTCAGCTTTATTTTTTGTTTTGAATTAAAGCATGCTAAATAAACTATTAGCAACTCTCTGTCTCTCTCGCTCTCTCTCTCTCTCTCTCTCTCTCTATATATATATATATATATATATATATATATACACACACACACACACACACACACACACACACACACAGGCAAAATATATATATGGGCAGAATTTGTTCTTTTAATTTTATTTACCATCTTTTTGGTTTTAAAGAAATTAATGCTGTTTTCTTTTAAATCTGACATATGGTGTGTATAAAATGTAGAAAAAATATTTGTTAAGTGGTGCATACTGGACTTCAACTGGGAGACCTGTAGTGTTATGCTTGCCAAATCCAATGAGGCTTGAGGCTTTAGGACAAAAAGATACATTTTGCAAGCTTTACTAATGTTCTTTTTCATATACTACACTACGCACATCAACTAAAGATCCCAGGTGTATGAAAAAGAGTGAAACACAGGGACACTACTGAAATAGTTGCAAAAATATACCTAAAGAAACACAATATATACAATGCAGTGATTCTGATGCACCAGTGTACGAGGTTCAAAGAAACTTTGAGCCTATAACGTGGTCTATCACCTGCTAATAAATGACCCACGAATGTACATAATGTCAGAACCAAGGAGTAAAAGTCATTTAGCATGGACAACTAGCATATTTTATTTACTGGTACTGCATGTAGTAAGATGCTCTAACGGGTCATAAAAAAGCATGCAATCCAGTTTTTAAAAAAACAAATAAATAAATAAACAAACAAATGATAAACAATGGCATGTTGACATAGCAATGGAGGAAAGTACAAAAGGTGTTCATAATGGATAAGGAGAAAATTTGTATTATTTATATGGAACAGAACAAATCAATTTACACGAAAGTCACTTAAGTGATGCCATTACTTATGCATGAGGCTGTACACAAGTTAATGGAAACACCACATGGATTCACCTACAAAGCAGCGTGAAGTCTGTGTCACTCTAACGTGTGTTTAGTAAACAGTTTTGGGAAAGTGTGTTCAAATGTCACTGAAAAGTATTGTCTGTCATGCTGTGAACGGCTCACCTTCCTGTGTGTGTTGATGTGTTTCCGGTGACTGGAAACTGACGATGACCAGACTGTAAACTGAGGTGGGTAGAGGGGCAAAACAAAGTACTGACACTTAAAAAAGTTACTAAATACTAGTCCAAAAATTTACTTGAGCAAAAGCAAAAAAAAGTTATGTTAAAAAAACTTTTCAAGTGATGAAGCTTTTAATTTTCTGTACTGCTACCAATATTAATGGAGGCAATAAAAACCACTTTACCTTTACTTTATTAAAGTGCCAAGACTGGCATCTTGTCCAGGGTGCTTCCTGCCTCATATACCCTATGTTTCTGGAACACAATTTAGACACCTGCAGGCCTGCAAAGGACAGGTGATTATTGACAATGAACGGATAAATGGCAGTATTTTCAAGTTATTCAAAGGTATAACAGCATGATCCTACCTGCTTATTAATTTGACAACCTTCAGATCACTACTGGAGTTTTCTTAACCACCAAGCAACCCGGTGCTCCACTGAAAAGAATAAGGACATAAAATGAAATAAAATAAAATAAATATCCATTTTCCCATCCATCCATTATCCTTAGCTGCTGTATCCTGATCCTGGTATCACTGGGCACAAGGCTATGAAACTATACCCTGATTTGGACATCAGTCCATAACAGAGTGGCCACACAGATGATGCACAATCTAGGAATGACTAATTTTGAACTTAATAACAGGTAATGTCTGAATATCTGAAGTTCAAGTAACAGAATTTGCATTTCTTTACTATTTCAAACATCAAGTGGAAGTTGCCATTTCATTTTGGATTAAAGTCCTAGACCTAAAATATAAAAAGGGAAAGCGGCCAACCAAACGTCTATCCTTAACAGGCACATCCAATGAAAAAGGAATGATCATCTGAAGTACACAGTTAGCCAGTTAAAGCTTTTACTAAAAGAAGCAAAGAAGACACAAAGGCACTAAGGTGGTTTCCAGCTGAGTTTTGTTTCTGCCTGTGGCCAAAAGTTACTTTAGATATGCTATGACATGTCACATATATTTAAAATAAAACAAATAAAAATTCATCAAACAATCTTTCGCAGCATCAATGAATGTCATTTTTGTGGACAAAAAGTTGATTTTAGCATCTTAAGGCAAACCTGGGTCAAGAAACATGTATAATGTACAGTGGGCAAAACAGGTCACATGTCAAAGTCATACGTCTGATTTCATGCACATTTATAGGTGAAAGTGGGATGGAAACACTAAGGTCAAGGGGAGTGAATTTGTTCAAAGTGTGTTTATGCCTAATATAAGTCACAATGCCCTTAAAGTATGAAAATGTAGGTCTACCAGTCCTGACTGTCAGTGACCAACATGCACCGATGGGTGGGAAAAGTCTGTTTCATATCATGTTGACAAGTGAAAAAGAACTTAGGACACTGTTTTATTTTCTTTGCAAAAAGTGTGATAAAACGACAGATGGAAGACATGTCATGCACGTGGTGTAATCTTACTGGCATAACAAATAACTAAGATACAATAGCAGACACACTGTGGATGTGTGGGAGGATGTTATATCACTCGCAGAGGAGGACAACAAGCTGAGTCAACAACTGGCCTGGGAGCCAAATCGTGCTCATGCTCCCTCTCACTGGCTGGCACTGCAAGTGCTAACACAAAGTAAGGGTTGTTACTCTGCAGTGAATGGACCCATGACCAACACCATATGTATCTATTGCTACCCTATGCAGAGAAAATAGTCCCAGTCATGTCAATTTCCCCAGCTTTGCTGTGTGCCTGACCACTCCCCAATGCACCTAACTAGCTTACTTTAACTGTTCCATTCTTTAAGAACCAACCTAGATCAGTTTTTTTTTTTTTAACATTCAATAACATATTAAGTAACTGCTATTACCACAGTGTGTTTTTAGGGATTTTATTACATTTCATTTTAGCATCTTAATAATAAAATGGAGAATAATCAATAGTTATAATTTGCAATGCACACCCGGATAGAACTGTGCATGCAGTGTTTAATTCATGAAATGTAATAATTGCAGAATACAGTACTGAAGTTATCATACATGTGAAACTACTTTAAGATGGATACTGACTGTGATGTTTTGGAAATGCCTCATTGTGTATTCATGTGAACAAAAAAAATCTAAGTTTCACCAGCCTTAAAAAAATTCAATTGCAGAATAATTTTCTGGCATGTTATTTGAATAACAGGATAAAAAGGCCAAAACCATTAAGAAAGAAGAAAAGAACAGAAGGAAAATAATACTTGATGACACTTGTCTTAATTTCTTTACTAGCTGCTCAGAACTTAATCCTATGAAAAAATGTCTACAGATAATAGACTTGGCTAGAAAACATTATTCTGCCTTGGAAATCTTTGTTATTTCAGGGTTTCTTTCTCAGGACAAGATGCTCCAAGTGATTGTCCAGGAGGAGGGTGACAAATGGCAAAAACTGACACATCCATGTAGATTTTGGCCAGAATCCTTTAGTGTGGAACAGCAAAGATGGCTGCGTGTCACTGCAAGTTTGTTTTTTTTTTCTGTTTTCTATCTGATGAGCTGTATAGACATCAGTACATTATACGTTTAAAAGTATTGCTATTAGTGATTGCATTGTTAGTATAAGAATAAGTGTTTGTTGTATCTTATTGAATCATAGCTGACATAAGTATAGTTTAAACTTTTATGAAAATTGCACCCTCAAACTCTAATGTCCAATAAGCACCATTCCACCTCGTGTTTTGGAGAACATCTGAGCTTTTTAAAATCAAGTTTTAATTTTGTGTTTTTTTTCTACTGCCTTTTAATGTATCAGCCATGCCACTTACACATTTCTTTCCAGAATTAATGTTTAAATCAGAAAGCATCATGCCTACTTATATTGTAATGTGGCAGTATGCATATTTTGCAGAAGAACAAACTGGTTCCTGTGCACAGTATTGCTGAAGACAGTGACATCCGAAATGTCTGGTGTCAAATAATCAATTTTGAGGTTATTTGTCATATCAAATACATTACAAGAGAATAATAATAATAATAATAATAATAAAAACATTGCTTCATGTTTATGCATGAGGAACACTGTACTGGCAAAACTCTTCTGTAATCAGGTGATATTTGTTGGAGAGGAGTTTCATTTGGCCTCTGAGTGTCAGATTTGCAACATTAATAACTCAATTTCCAAGCTTTCTCAGCTTCCAAAAAAAAAACAAAACAAAAAAAAAACAATTGTCATTCTACAACTGCCCTTTGGGCCAAGCCAAGAATAGATGCATGCTTTTAATAAGCAGCACATTCGGGATTTTATTTATTTATTTAGATGTATGTATGTAAATTTGTAGTCAGTAGAAACAATAAGAGGCTATACTGTATGCAAACAATGTTACATACCAAAACTTTCCATTAATCAACAGTCAAGTACTGTAAGTTGAGTCTCATCCATAATGAATTGTGCTGAAATCCTCATGGGTTTCACCGATAGAATAAAATAGGCAAGAACACAAGTGCAGTCTGCAATTCGAATAAAATTTATTCTGATAGCTCTGCATATTGTAATTGTTTTTAATCATTGGGGAGTAAATTATTCATTTACAGTTTGAGAAGATTTTTTTTGTGTCTATCTCATATTTGGGATTTTCTCTTTTCAAACTTAACCGGGAAAGGAAGAATTGTTTCACAAAGCATTAAATTATGATATGCTAAATATGCAAGTGCGGTTTTTTGCAAATTGACAGACCATCACATTAAGCAAAATAAACTGAAAAACTTCTTCTTCTTCTTCTTCTTCTTCTTCTTCTTCTTCTTCTTCTTCTTCTCATTATTATTATTATTATTATTATTATTATTATTATTAGTAGTAGTAGTAGTAGTAGTAGTAGTAGTAGTTAGTAGTAGTAGTAGGGTTGTTGTTATTGTTGTTCCCCTCGCACTCTGGGCATTTAGACTGACCAGAAATGAGTCTCTGGACTGCGGGAGGATATCAAAGCACCCAAAGGGAACCAACACAGAATGGAGTGACCTTTATTTATTTATTAGAAAACCTTTTAAACAAATTATTACATTTATGAAAAAAAACATTCTCAGCATTGCATGCCATAGTAAAAGCTAGCAAACTCTAGCAATGAATGGGGACTCGTTGAGAGAGGTGCAGACTTTAGTTCCTGAGTCCTCACAAGAACATGGGGCTGCCCGATACCACTGTTTGGACAGCTTTTCCTGTTTCCAGCTAGCATTTGTCAGCAAAGGCCATTCCTGTGCCTGCAGGGCGCCGTTTCAATTCCTCTCGTACCGTGGGAAGTAAAAACTCACTGTCCATGACATCACATCTTACTGAATCTTTTCTAATGCTTACATTTCACAAGTCAAGGCCTATCATGATATGGACAGTATGGAACTAGAAGACAGTGGTATCAGAGAGAGGTCTACTTTTTCCATAGTATTTTTTTTTACATAAGCACAGTTTCAAAACTGGAAGCTTCAAAGCTGTGGGCTTTGGGCACGGATTCAGATTTCAGTCTGTGTGAAGACGTGTGAATGGTTCTATAGATGAATTTATAGATGAATGGTTAAATAAATTCATAGATATCTCTGAATATACTGTACCGGTGTCCTGCACTTTGAAATTCATTAATGAGTATTTTTTTCCTTATAAAATGATTAGTACTGCTGGATAATTACACAAAATCAATTTGCATTAAGTACCCTTTTTAGGTGTCCAGGAACAAGACCCCTCCAGCAATTTAAACCAGCAACCACTTGGGTCCAATGAGAGTTTTCCAAACACCAAACTGATTTGGTGTGACTGCTGCTTCACACATGCATAATTCCTCCCAATAAAACATTTCAAAACCCAGATTTTCCAGAGGCAGACAAGCAGAAGACCCTTTATTCCTTACGAAACACAAATGCTAAAAGTTCTTGTTGTGTTCATTGTTTTTTAGGAACTCATTGACATAACGCCAGATTTCGTACTACCCGACTTGGAACTCTTTTGGACTAGGCTGAAAATACACGACAACAGTAATATCTTTAATATTCTATCCTTAAATTGACTTACAGACAGTTAAAAACTTGCCACATTAATTTTCATATACAAGTATTTTGCAAACTAGGGAAATGTCATATAAATTAAAGCCCTGGAATTGTTTATAGCAAAGTGGTGAAGAATAATAGTGTTATATCAATAGTCTTTGCAAGACAAAATACCCATATTTTTTAAGCTGAGGTTTTCTTTCTGAAGTTTATACCTTCAGTAGAATTAAAGCTGATCTGTTGAGTTCCATGCATATGTGACCGCAGGTCTTTTTAAGTAGACAAACCATACATGTTGACTTTCAAAATTCATTTTTTGATGCCCTGAAAGCTAAGTTCGCTACTGTGGCTTTTTAAATCACTGTGCATAATATGAATGCAGTTTTAAAAGTAACTGTCAACCAAGCATTTGGCATTGTTTGTGTCTGGAAAACATCTTGCCACAAAGAAAACTGATGTTGATGTCTGGCCTTACTGTGGGTCTGCAGTCCTTTCTGTACGGCCAGACTTTTTCCCTCTGACAAGCAGGTCCGCCCCTCAGAGATGTTTTCTATTAGAGACCGACTTTTCAGTTACATCACATTGCTGTTTCACTCAATGGGTCGTATTGGGTGTATTATATAGTACACGGAATATAAAAGGAGTGCATAATACTGCCCAGTTATGAGGTTTAGTGATCTGTGGCTCGTCCAAGTTCCTCTGTTAGTCTTGGCCCATCCCTCCATAATTTTTGGTATGAATGCCACAAACGTTGCAATTCAGCTCTTGACATTCACTGGCTGAATGTTTTAAAAGTAGGCATATCAACTGTAGAGTTTCAATAAGCCTTTTGTTAGCTTCAACTTTCCTTTTTCCACCACCAGAGGGTTTAGGAATAGATAGCTAAAAAACGGAGGGCAGTTCATGACAACTGCTCTCCATCTCAGAGGCCTTTACAAATGTGTGATGAAAGCAGTGACTTCCCTTAACTCATTTCCACTGTTTGTCCATTTTTGAAGGGAACCCAATACACTCTTCCTTGGACATTGTAGCAGTCAAGACCTTAATCACTTTCCATTTACACTAATTTTATTTGTTACTAATCCTCATTTTGACATTGTCTCCTCTAATCATTTTTTCATGCGCTGTGCTAATTGTTTTGCTGAGATTGCAGGAAGGAGGACATTTGTAGAATTTGTGAATTTTCTGTAACCTGTACAGAATAATGCAGAGTTTCTCAAAAGACCTTGGCTCTTAGTAGACAAACACATCACCCTCACTTCCATGTAAATACAGATGAGTTCAAAACGTAAGGTTATATACAATACCGATGGATAATCTGTAAACGTTAAACCTCAAACTCGAAATTCGGTTGTCAAGAGAACGGTGTTTAGCAGTTATACGGACGTTGCACTTCCATTTCCATCAAAGACACATATGGCACCGTCACACTGGTGCGACAGCTCTCTGTCTATCATTCACTATGTTTCTTTTCCCCTCCATTTCCAGTAATAAATGTTATTTTGAAACTGGGGGAGGGGTTTCATTGAAATTATTGCAACCCTCACATGGCTGGACACGGAATTTCTATGACGAGTTGACAAGCTATCATATTTCCATCTTCCAGCGGTCCGTTGCTGTCAACAGGAGATTCAAATTGGATTGATTGGCAGGTACATATTTTACAATTTCATGTGAGAATGCTTGTGATGGGCCTTCCGATGCCTCTTCACTAAATGATTCGAAAGACCTTTTACAAGCTGCTGCCCTCCCATACTAGTATGAAAGTGGAGGGCACGCGTAATAATTACCGAGCTGCCTTTGACACTTAACAGATTTCATTTCGTTCAATAAATAGTCATTCACGAACATCTATCTTTTTTTACACATGAGAATAATACATTTTCAAGGCTGTAATATAACAGACATCTCAAGAGTGGGTGATGTGACGTATATGCGTTGGGGCATTATTTTTATAGGGAAATACAGTACTTTGGATCAATCAGTGCTAATTTATAGAAAAGAACATTTTTAACAGGAATTTCACTTACACAAGACTTTTTTGTAAGTCAGTGTTTTATGTATGGTTTAAAAAAATGTTAGACTCTGAAGTTAAAAATGTATGATGGGTGAAGAGAAATGGCACTCCATGTGCTGGATATATATACGGAATGCATTAAAGTATTCCTTTTCCTCCAAGATGGATATCTGAGAGCAAGAATCTTTTTGATTACCTTGGTGCCATTAGACTTTGAATTGCTCCTTTGGAAATAATGAGTGTGGAGGATCCAAATCGTTTTAAAAGAAAATAACAAAATCGTTTAAGCTACTGAGGTTGAATGCCAATTATATTTTAATATTCAGTTGAGCATATTTTGTGGAGGGGTGAAAAAAAGTGGTGGTAAAGCATGCATAACTTATTGGCGTCTCTGGCCAGCTGTGCCACTGTCTCCCCTCCAATCACTCTGCATTTTAGCAGCATGGTAATTTAGTAGAGAACTACCTGAGTGATGGCATTTTCAATGAGCAGGTAATCTACAGAGAGTTTGTGTATGGTTATGAGCTCCGCGCTTGCGGCCCAGCAACACAAAAATACATCAAGACCAATTACGATATCAACTTTCAGTGTGATACCCTCGCCTCGCAAGTGCATGTATTTCTGCCCCAGGCTCTTCAAATTGCATCTAATTTGAAATCTTTGGGGTTTTAATTAAATTTTAGAATATATGGAATTCTTCATTAGTACCTGCTCTGAATAGGAGATTATGCTCAGTCTCCCTTCCTTGTTAGAGCGATGGGTACCTAAATTACAGGGTTGGTATGGATCGTCTGAGGTGGCCAGATCCTGAGGGCCGGGGGGCGGGGGGTTGTTACGGGGTGGTGCTTAGAGACAGAAAAGAAATTCAAAATATTATCAAAAGATTATTAATCCAGAGAGGAATCCTAGGTTTGTTTCTTAATGGAATGTTACATTTCTTTGCTGTGTGTTGCAAATTGTTCTCTGATTATAAGACCCATTATGATTCTTTTTTCTATTATTTTTATTATTTTAGAAGAATAGAAGCCATTAGCTAGATTTAGTCTTCTTTATAGTGTTTCCCCCCCAGCAGCTAAAAACTGAAACAATTAACCATCTTTGATGTACTTTTTAGTCTTTCAGAAATGATTGTTGTGTCAATGAAAATGCCTCTGTGATTTTGTAGTTTGTTTTAAGCTTATAAGTGAACAGTGATACTCGCACAATAGAAAGATTTCACAACAAACATGTTTAAAATTATCTATACCGACATTTACTAATTTTGTCTCTCAAAAAAATATAAACAGTAAAATAAAGCTGAGATGATAATGAAATAAAATGTATGTGTTTTTTTTTTTGGACTGTTTAAACTTTTTATTCTGTGGTTGCACGGTCTGGATATTTTTTCCCCACTTCGATTTTGCTGCACTGTTTAACGTGAACCACTGACAACTGTCTCCTGGCAGATTCCCCCCAACCCCACCGGTTAGTATGCAAAATGAAGGGCACAGGAGCGAGGTGAGGCCTGCCGTACAAGCACGGCAGAGCGTGTCAGGCACTCACCTCTCGCGTCCGCTATTAAACACTGTGTCACCCAATGACTCTGCCACTCCTCCGGCAGAGAATACAGATGCACTGAGTACTAGCATCTACTTTTCATGAATAAATAAAAAAATATATGTATATATAAATAAAATCAGACACACATTGCAGTTTCAAGTGTGGTTCTTCCACCCACTTCTCTTTTTACATCATCCACTGTAGCTTTTTATGTTCATTGTCTTTTTTAAGGCTGTTCAAAGTGATAATAGTCAAAGATTTTAGATGCAGGCCACTTGTGCGTTGCTTTACTTTCACTCTTCTGTGCAGTTCATCTGATACAAATATTGCCCAGGTTTCCCACATATACTCCTGGTAATGTATACCATTTTTTAAAGATTAATGTAGAAAACTGATGTTTAATATTAAATATTAATTATTTGATCTCTCCACATGCACATATCCATTCTTACTAACAAGAAAAGGAATTACAACATGAAACAAAATTTCATAAATTAAAAAAATAAACTTTAAAACTGTTTCAAATATTAAGAGTACTATGTAAAGTTTAGTAACTGTTGTTCAAGATCCTGTTCAAGATCTGTTGTAGAAACCAATCCTGGAATCACAGTTCCCAAAACTAAATAGGGAAATAACCTGGTGGGGACGCCAGTCCATGACAGTGTCTAAGAGTTTGTATGGTAAAAAATTGAGTCAAACTATATCTGAGCAACTATGGACGTTTGTGATTTATTTTTAGCACATAAAGGATACACTGGGTTCTGGACATTAAGGACACTGTGAAAGAGAAAATGCCCTCAGTCTTCATTAAAAATAATTCAAATGAAAAGCAGTAGTCAGTTTCTAACTATGTACCAAATTTCAAAATACAAAGTTATGACTTATTTCAATAGTGTTTTTTTTCTTCTTCATGGACATTTACAATGATTTACCCATTTATACGCTGGGTGATTTTTATTGAATCAAATTCAAGGTAACTACCTTCACCGAAGGCAATAGAAGAGGAGAGAGAACCTGGGAACCTGGAAGTTTCAAGTCCAAAGAAAGTGCTCAAAATTCTGTACTATGCCATCTGATGCCCCAAAAAAAGCCAACAGTATTTCCCTATAAAAAACTGCAAAAGAACTTGGTAAACACACCTTGGAGAGATATGTTACCTTCACCTAACCATTGAGCAGTTTAATTGTTTACCTGCAAAATGTCTTATCAATCCCTCACATGTCAGTCATTGGGTTGTTAGGAAAGTCAACATTTGGTGGCAAGTTAATACCACCCTAAACCTCTGTTTGGATGGAAGTGCATTTCAATTTGCTCTGTGTTTGCCATCAAAAAGAGTCAAACAGCTGTCAGGTAAATACTTAGTGACAGCAGTCGATGCTCTTCGGCAAACTGAGCACTCACAAGTGAGGTTTTATTTAATTTCTAGAAGTGACAAGTGAGAAGTTCACTTCCTGCCTAAACGGAGTCTGAGAAACTACCTTACAGTTGCTATGAAATTACATTTTTTATTCCGTACCACTTTTTGCTTTGCAGACGATTTCATCAGCTTTTGAAAATTTACACTGAGATTTTTATTTTTTTTTTATAAAAATAAAAACTTTGTTAACAAGGAAATGCATTTAATTCAGTTGAACCATATGCTTGTTTTTAAAACAATAATGGAGCACTAGGTACACACACACACACACACACACACACACATTTTCAAAGAATGGTTGTATTAGTAAAAAAACTTAATTTTGAGTCATCGATACTGATCTTCCCCATTACCTGTTAAAGACAAAAGACAAAAGAAATTATTTTGAGAAGGGGGCAAGGAGGTGGGGCAGGTCTTGTCTGAGCAGAACGCGGGGTTTCCTGATTATGCACTTTCCCGTCTTCAGTAATGCTACATCTGCAAGTGATGGGATGTGAGGAATCATTTCTCAGTAAGTAGGAAGGAAAGCAGGAGAGGTGCTGTCAGAGCTTTGGTGATACCACAATCACCTTCTCAGCATCACAAGGAGGCATCAGAAAGTAACATGAAGCAAGTTTGGGAGAGCCAATAAGTGCTGGTTATGCAACTTATGTATTCCAATAAACAGGGCATTATTAGGTTACCAGTAATCCCCAGTTATATGGAGTTTTTGCATTACAAAACTGATTCTCTGGTTACTTTTACTTTTTACTGTAGTAGGTCCACTCTCAGTCCATTTATAAACAGAGAAACTGGAAATGTTTTGTTTTAAACCTTAGAGGATGGATTAGGGAAAAGATTTTTTATTTTTGTGACTGATAAAGTGAAAAATTCAAAAAAAAAATGTCATGTTGTTGTAGTGATCTGAGAAAACATCCTACCACCAACACCTTAACATCCTTATGCTTTCACCATTCATCAGGCCATCAGTTTTTGTTAACTTCTTGTGCATAGCATGGTCGCAGCAGTGCAGAGCCTACTGCAGAATCATTGGGCACCAGGCTATGAAACTATTCCTGGCACCCCAGTCCATCACAGGGTGACCACACATACACCATTCACACACTGGGCAATTTAGAGTAAACAATGAACCTGAAACACGTGTCTTTGGACAACAGGAGGAAACTGGCGCACCCAGAGGAAACCCTAGCAAACACGGGGAGAACATGCAAACTTCACATAGACCGTGCTAGATTCATATTCATGGTTGACAAGCCCAGGTACTGTGAGGCAGCAGTCCTACTTACTGAACCACCCTGTTATGCTATCCTTATGCTTTTTGATGAAACCCATTGTTTTTTTCTTTTTTTAGTGCAAGGTAGTATGAAAAAGGTTAACTTCATTAAGTATAGGGTCATAGGGTGTGTTAATTTTCTCCAACAAGTTTATATGTTTTTGGAGAGTAATTTTAACTCAAAATTCAACTTTTTAAAGATCCAACTCTTTCCAAGATTTATTAAAACATTATTTATGTTTCCTCATGTGAGCCACATCATTACAGCATGCAATGACTGATAGTATATCTCAATCTTTTGATACAATGAATGATTGTAAAAATGATTACACTATTTGTGGAAAAAAGCAAAAATGAACAGTGATTATGAGTCTATATGGACTCATTAAAACAGTTCATAATAAATTTACCTTTAAACATATACTTCAAACAAATCTTATTTTTTGCATGTTAACACAGCTAAAATACCTTTTAAACAAAAATAATAGTTAAAATATGAAATATAAATTCACACATTGGTTTCTGTTGGTTAGTGCCATCATATTTCTCCTCATCCAATATGGTGTTGCCAGTTCCTATATCAACACTACCTGTATTCTGCTTCCTGGTGGAGTTTAATGACCGGTAACATCTCTACAGCATGTACCAGGTGCCTCCATGGTCAACATTTCTGAAGGGTTCCCTCAACCTTTATTTAAACAAATGACATCCACAGGCCCCAGCAAAAGGGGGTCTTGACCCTTCACCCAGTACTCCGAACCTTTCATTAGCTACAGAAGATCACTGCTGACACGAGATCATAAGTGACCCTAAGTAAGAGCCTCCCTGAAAGTGGATTGTGGGAAATCGTTTTATACTGCGACACGAGTTTCTCTGCATGGTCTTGGTGAGGGGAGCATGAATGCTGCAGATCTGTTTTGGAGATTGGCAGCAGGGGTTGTTGTGAACCTCTTGAAATGAACTAGAGGTTGAGGACTATAGATTAAAGGTTCAATTATCATGACACTTTCAGCTATACATTAGAGAAAATTATTCAGACTATGTCAGTAACATATTCATCGTCACAGCATAAATGTTTCATCAACGAGTCTGCCGGATGGCTAAAATAATAACTGAGTTTTACCTACATTTATGTTTTTCTCTGGTCATAAAAGGGCAACTGGTGTGCACAGCCAACACCTCTCTGAACCCCACAGGGTGCTACAGAAAGCTACAGAAGGAGAAAAGATTGGTAACCTGTTGTAGAAGAAGGTCTGCCATCTGATTTTCATACAGATACATATTCATATTTCAGCTGAGAAGCACAGAACATGTGGCAGGCACAGTCTTGCTGGTGAACTTTTTGCATCGACTCCTACGGTGTCTCATATATTTTCATTCATTATTCAGTATCTGTGCATAATCTTACTGTAGTTGCACTGAATTATCTATCTATCTATCTATCTATCTATCAGTTTCTTCATTCGTTCATTAGCTCATTCATCTATTCATTCACTTTTTATGTATGTATGTATTTATTATTTATTTATTTATTTGTTATGCATACTCTGGACCACCATCACCCTGACCAGGATTAGGAGGTGAATGATTGAGGTTGGCTTGTTTGTTTTTTTTTTTATTGTTTTGAAATTATTTATTTAACTGAGCGGTAACTTTCAGTGTTATGTCTGTATACTAGTTTAGCTGGGTAATTTTTACTTGTATTAGTTCAGGGTAAGTATCTTGGTCAAGAATATTACAGCAGGAGGAATCAAAACTGAAACCTTTACAATGCAATTTAATTGCAGTGCAGTACTTTTGGTTCAATCAGTATTGTATTATTGTATTATTTAGCAAAAGAAAGAATTTTAGGCTTGGCATTTTGAAATTGTGGAACTTCAGATTGTTTAAATAGACTTCGAAAACCACAGGACTACACTGAGAACTGCCTGAGCAGAAATTCTATGTTGCTTCAGTTAAGTAAGCTTAACACAGTGCATCGCTTGCTGTACCAGAATGTTGGCAGTGATTTGCATTAAATGTGTTCTGCTTTCAAGTTACACACATACAAGTTTGCTTTGGTCTACAGCAAAAATGAGGTGCATGGTCTTGTGTAAGGTTATGAAAGAGAAATATGTAAAAGAAGAGGAACTAGCCAAATACCGACAGGGTTCAAAGCCGCTTCAGAGTTTGAGACAATTGTTCTCTTATAGGATTGAAAAAAAAATGATGGTTGGGATATCCCACAACTATGCTCCAAATTCACTTGATTAACATAGCCAGATGTCATAGTATGGTTTCAAAATGTAAATTTAAAAAAAAAAAAAAAACAGAAACAAATAAAGGCAAAGAGAAAAAAGTGAGCAGAAAAAAATTCTAATCCCACAGTGTTCTGCTGTAGCCCAAATTAGCATAGCCTCCATCTTGTCACCCATATATGTAAATGCTGGAGTTTTGACAGTATCATGTTGTCTGCTGCCACATCTGGTGGTAACTGATAATGTCTGAAGTCAGAGGCACTGCTGAAGAGGGGGCAGCAGTCGTGGAACTGTCAACCATCCTCCGCCCCCCTCTCCACACCATCCCACATTACATCTGCCCTCCCTAAACACATACAGTCCCCCTGTTTGTGTACTCATGTACATTAATATTAATCACAAGACAAAACACTTTCTCCAGATCCCAGAACACACTACAGCAAAGGGATCTGGGACTTGGGGAAACTCCCAGCCAGGAATGAACCTGCCTGCTCATACATTTCCAGTTTTAGATATATAATTGACTCCTTCACACCACAGGCATTTAGCTTAGTTTAAAGGGAAAAATAGAGGAACAAACCAACATGTTGGCCTGGGTACCAGAAACAAATCACTGCCACAAATATGGATGGTGGGAATGAATTTTGCTAGGGGTGGTCCTTATTACCTGGTGAGTATTCCTGAGTGAGCATAAGCTCTCAATTAGCCTTTGCACCTGCACTGGTAAAGGGCTGCCTTCTGGAGAACAGCACCAAATTCTACTTGGAAGCATATTTAGATTTTTCAAAAAGTTTCAGTACACGTCTATGTTGCTTTAGAAACTGTTTTGAATTATGTTGCTCAAACTGCAGAATAAGATGAATTTCTATAGGAAATAAATAACAGTGTTTTGCAAGCATTTTTTTTTTTATAAACCGGGTGTTTCTCAACACTGTTCAACACTCCTGGATGTGTTTCACAAATACAAGGACAAACGTATGATGTGTTTGAAAAAACAAAGTAGATAAACAGACTTACCAATGGAACAACCAGTTGGAAGAAGTGCGCAAGACCTGCACTCAGGATTTATAGGAGCAAATGTAGGCTAGAGATGTTCCATTGAGCTCTAGCCCCTCCCACTTTCTTCACTAAACGCTTGATAGATGAGGGGGTGGAGTCTCACTTGGTTACCTGAACAGAGCTGCAGCATCAATTAAACAGAAAGGAGGCCAACACCATCATTTGTACTCCAGTTGGACATCATCTCTAAGTAAATAAATAAATAAATTTGATTGCAGTTCCCTCCGAATTGCCCCTCCCTGTCCTCCCTCTCCAGTGCCCTGAGGCAAAGGCTCAGTGTTGATAAGGAGATTAATCCCCAAAGAGTCCCCCGTTCCTCTGCAGAGAAATTAAAGCTTGCCAGTTTTCCTTTCACCTGTCCCTCTGACAGCTCTGTCAGTAGTGATGCGCCTTCTACACGCCCTAATTTTGGTCCTACAGAGAGGAATAATTTATTAGGAAAGTAATGGGCTTACCTCCCTTCACTAGGGTTGGTCTTCAGAAAGTTGGCTGATAGCTGTGACAGCATGATTATCAATGAAAAATTATTTAACAGTACCTTAGGGCCTTTTTTAGACAAAGCCTAATAAGTCACATGGGTGGATATCAATCAAATGTTTCCCCTATAGAATTGGGAAATGTTCCCCCAAGTTCAGGCAAATTACCTTGATTATCAGATTCGTCTCTGCGCATAGACGGGAATGACTGTGGGGCACAGGCCTAGTTTATGGAGGAGGATGTATTTTTAGAAGCAAGGCAGAGCCGTGACATGTTTGCTAATAACGTTGACACAGTTTTGGCATTGTGCGGAGGGCTGTTTTCTTATATGCCACCACTTCCCGCCCCTTGACCAATTTACTCATATTTAAAGAACTGTGAGCAAAGTGGTGGCTTTCTTGGGGCTGAGTTTATATTTAGCTAAGGACTGCGGGTCTATTATTAGCTGAATCATTGTACTACTGCTACTGTACCAATTATAACACTAAACGACAGCTTTCTGGGCCAAAAAGGAAACAAGAAATAATCACTTCAACACCTTTAGGGAACAGACGTGATATTACACAAAATAGCACTGTTGAATACATGGAAAACACTAATACCATTTAGTAATGTTATAACAACACCTTTTGCCCAGTTTTTCATTTCACAGCTCTGGTAACTACATGTCTAGTTTTACTGGTGATAAACCATGTTTTATCATTTTTAGTTTAACTTTTAAAATTTACTTTATTTTGCTCATATTTCCCTGAGCCGTTAGGCTGGTCTCAGCAGTGATTAAAATAAAATCTGTAAAAGGGTCAGATTAAAATTATTTTATTGTAACGGGCAACAAGGTTACCACTGGCTACTGCTAACATACTTAGCCAAGTGGTGCTAAGCCGCAGATGCATACGTGGTGCAAAGTGGTTCCAGCCAACCCATCGGGTGGTAAAGCGAGTCGTTTGAATCACCCCCTGTATGTCACATTAGAAAGGAAAACTGATATCGGATATCACTTGACCCTATGAAAAAAACACCTTATTCACCACTGATGTTTTTGGAGGCCGTCCAGCGGTTCACAGATCTGTACTGTGCTCGAGTTATATTTGTGCAGGCTGCTTCTTTCATACCTTTCAGTCTGGTACCAATCCAAGCCAGTCCACCCCCTAGAAACACCAGAATGGACCCTTAAGTTAGTTGATGCTATTAAGAAAGCCCCCAATTTCAGACTTACTGAGAGCGCCAGGAGAAGGACTGTGGGGTGTTTCAGAAGTTTTCCCTGTCTTCACATTCATTGGGAGGGGGAACAAATGCTTTAATAAGGAGAAGAAATGGATTTCAAATAAATCCCTCTTAAGTAATCACGGTACACAAATCTGTTTGCCTAAAGGAACACTCCTAGCGGTTGACTGGTAACACAACTGTGTGTGTTAATGAACCTGACGCTCTTAATGTGGTTTCTTCAGTTAAATTGATTCATGAATTTTGAAGAGAACATTATCTAATGAATTTACTCTGAATAGAAAGCAATTAAAAGGACACATCAGGCTGATTAACCCCAAAGTCACCCAACAGCCACAATTGGTGTACGCTTTTAAATGATTTTTGTAAAAACTAGAACAGATTTACTGTCTTTTTGCCCTCTACTAATCCATACAAATTAATGAACAAAAAGTTAATTTCTGTGATGACCCTATTCTAATATAACCTGGATTATGCTGCTTGGTAATATGGTTTGTGTCATAATGTTACAGCCTAATCAGATTTCTCAATCAAATGATTACTTTTTCTCTGCTGCCAGTGAAGAAGTTCAGGTCTAACTTCACCTGCTACACAGCACTAGGTCTATTTAATCATTATAAACACCATACACAAGAACATATCTCCAAACTGTTATGTGTTCCTCTTCACCCTTCCTCCAAACTGATTTGACTGGGTCTAATAGCAATGGAATTGCCCTTATTATATAATTAATAAGCTTTTCTTTTTCTCTTTGTATTATGACCTATATTCATCAACTTGTGTTAATAGTGCACCCACTATAAACTATTTGATTTTAATTTTTAATTGAGTTGAGACACTTTCTTGCCTAATGTACTTTGCTGAACCCGGTCAGTTTTTGTTTAAGGAAAATGAAGACATTAACCACTGCGGTGCTGATCTGGTTATCTTTGTGCAGGTACCATGCTGTTTGGACTCATGCAGATAAAACCTTGATAGGGTTTATAGTACACAGTATCCTCTACAGCGTTTCTCCACACTGTGCCACATTACAATTAAATTAAGAGGAGGAGGAAGCAGCATGACAGGGTAGTTTGTGTATTATTGGAGCTCTTTCTGTGTCAGGAAAAAGTAGCATGCACCTTCAGGTGGTGTAGACCCTGGAACACTGAACACACGAGATGTTCTGTTAAAGGCTCCTTGAAGTGAGTAGTCATCATCAGATTGAAGGAGCTAAGTGAACTAAAGGCTGTGGACATTATGTTGAGTCTTTGGTTGCAACTCCTTATGATTCAGCCAGAGCCTAGAGGGGCTGTGGAGAGACAAAAATGCATACATTTTCACAACACAACTATTTATTCAGCGCCACTGGCCTGCAGCACAGTAGGCTAGATTTATCAGTGGTGTTGTAAGGAAGTCAGCAATAAAAAACCAACTATTCCATCACACAAACATGCACACTAAGAGCAATTTACAGTCACCAGTTCATCTGAATCATGTTTATTTCACTGTGGGAGGAAACCAGAGCATTTGGCAGAAATCCACACCAACGCATGAAGAACATTCTAAGTCTGACCAGAATGAGATAGGTTAGAACCTATGTCCAAACACACAATCTTAGCACTGTGAAGGACCTGTGCTTCCTGCCATGCCATCATGATACATTGACAGGTTCTTATAGTTTATATATTTTTCTAATATGTTAATATAACATAATATGTTTATAAATGTTAACATAATCACTAGCTAACAATACAAACCAAAATACAATTATGACTATTAAATCCAATTGTGAGTGTAACAATGATCTTAAAATTAAAGAAACTATGTTACAGCCATTAATATTATCATGGGGCAACAGGTGGAGCAGTCACGCTGACCTCAGCTTGAGTCTTTCCTTTAACTTGAAATCCAAAGAACGGTGCTTACCCTCAGTTGACATAGTAACAATTACCTAGTTATATAAATGTAAATAGCTTAGTATAAAAAAAAAACTATCATTGTAAGTCACTTACTAGGAAGGCATCAGCTAAAAAATGTGTAGCATAAATATGACTTTACAGTCATTCCTTATTAGTGTAATGTGTTGTACGCCACCCTGCAGACTGCAGACAGTCTCCCTGTCTTAACAGGGCAGTCAGGAAGGAAACGGTCACAAACTCTGCATCACTACGGGGCTGCACTTTATTTATTTATTTCCTGTCGTTTGCACACATAATTCATACAATGACCTTCTACTGTATGAGAAGGTAAAGGGAGATGGCCGCTAGCAGTGGGAAAAATGCAGAGTGCCTTCTGCAAATTTATACCAAGGACACAGTTGGGCAACCTCACGTTTTTCTGCTAGAGAAAGGAAGAAAGTGATACACATGAAAACTTCAAATGTTCTTCTTTTGTGGGTTAAATTGATTGTGGCTCTCCGTGGCCCTCAGAAGGCACCCATGGAGTGCTCTTAACAAGCTCATTAGAATAGCATGGGTGGGGATGCCAAGCAAGCAGAGATGCTCATGGGAATAGATGCATGGGCGATTAGTGCAAGGTCATCGCAAACAACTGCTCAAACACTTAAGTGAGAGCAATCTGTTCATAATCGTAAGAACAATATTTGGTTGTGAATTCAGATGACAGAATGTGTGCTGTTAATGTTCGAAAGGAGCACAGGGTTTGCTCAGCATCTGGAAACAACAGTACGGCTCAGGTTTAATTCCAACACCATACCATATAATGATACCATATGAGGGCAGCTAAACCGTATTTAGTGCAACAAGCACAGCTGAGATATGAGGAAGCAACGTTTTGCCTACTAAGAAAATAGAAAATAATTTACTGTAGATTTTCAAATTGTAGTGTACTTGGGAATGTTGTCTTCAACAGCAGCGTTTGATCAAAGTCTTTAACAGTTTAGGCAAAACTGTGAAAACAAACGGTCCTCTTTTTTAACGCGGCAGACTTGAGTCACTTGGCAAGTCTGCCGCCGGTGTCAAACACGGGCCTGCATTGTCCGAGGCATGGTTTGCTAAACGCAGTTCAAAGACAATCGATGCATGGTGGAGAGTTTTCCCTCTCACCCCCGCCACCCCTTCTTTTAACAAAACAAGTTGCCACAGAGTCAGTTTATTCAGACCGTCACTGTGAGTGTTAATGACCGGCCGCATCGTGTTTTGCTATGCTTCTCCATGAGCTGCTGATAAAGATTTAGCATCATGTTCTAAGTGTCAGGCCTGTCAGCGGCACTGAACCATTTGACCAGAAGAAAAAAAGCACTGGGAGCTATTGATTACAGCTTCTCGGTGTCACTTGTTCACCAGGATTTAGGTATTGATGAGGCCACAAATGAAAACAACCTCTCTCCCCTGTGGGCCCCTGCCCAGATGAACAAAATGCAAAGTCGGAGAAAATATTCGGCTGGTGCCCGAATCCAAGTGATTCCATTATTGATTGAAAAGTACCTTCATGTTATTTTTGTCTGCAACAAATGTATGGGTTTGAAGGTTTTATGCCACTTGAAATTAGGCTCAGTAAATGATGGATTTCTGCAAAGGCAGGGTATGATTAAATGTTGTATACATCTCAGCTCAGCTGTGAGAACACCAACTGTGCTTTTGATAATAATTAAATTTGTTCAAGGCAGCTATGGACAACATGTAACTTTTATATCTAATATCACATTTTGCTTCATGAAAGGATGATGATTACATTAATATAACTGACAATAAATTCCTTGCTCTTTCTAGAAGTGCGGTGACATTTCTACCGTTGTGGCTTTGGCACTGTTAGCTGGATCGCATCAAATACATTTTCCCTCTTATTTTCTTGCAGCCTAGTTGCACATACACTCTTGCCTGCATTCTTCTGGCAAAATGAGCCTGATGGGTGACCACAAAAACCTGACAAGTCAAGTGATTCAGATTAGTCATGACGAAAGACAGAAAACACTGAGTAAATCAGAAAATCCAAACTTAAAAGAAGCGTGCAATTCCAATAATTTTAACATTCTTACTCTCTTTGCCAAATTCGAGTCCTGCTCATGTTACACATATTGCTCAAAATGGTATAATAGCCTCCTTCCCAAGCAAATTTCCACTCCTTCTGCCCTCAGGCAGGGCACCCCACCGTTCAGAGTCCTTTGGTGTATCAGACACGTGTGAATGGAGATCACCTGCCTCTCTAACCAGGATTTTTTTTCTTTCTTTTTTGAATATCTAAGTAGAAAAGCAAAGGTTCTATCCATTCCTATTTTTGTTATATATGTAGAGCCATACTGGATATATATCATCTTTTTATCTGACAATCAGTTTTTAAAGGTAACAGCTTCAGCTTGTAAGGTCAGTCATTGTTGCCCTCATTACACAACAGATATGTGAGTGTGACTGTGTACCAAGTACCACAGCTCACTGTTCCACAACTGAGTTGGTCTTCTTGGGTTTCCGGAGCTGCTGATGGAAATCCCAGCAAAGGAAGTCCACCTGGCAGCTGCCAAGTCTTGCTTGACTGTCCATTCCTTAAGAGCTTCACTACTGAGTGTTAAATATCCCTCACTCACAGTGGAGGGTTACAGTGGTTTCAAGCCTGTCTTGGAAGCGTCGAGTGTGAGGCAGCATACACCTTAAACAGGATGCCAGTCTACCACAGTGTTAAATATCAACAATGCGGTACGTTGTTTTCTACCAGTCTATTCACAGAGAGTGGCTCTTTTATGGGTCATTGTTTCACTTTTCATCTGCTGCTTTTTTAAGATGAAGGCCCAGACCTTGAGCTGCACTATATTATGGGTCTGAGCATAATCACATCATTATGTCAATTCTTTTTGAATTAAACATAAATCAGGCTGAGGCCCATTCTTGTTTGGGGTTAAATTCCATATTTAGCATCACTATAGTGATAATGAAACAGGAAAAATTTGTGAGTCAGCCTAAGGGTTGAAAAAAAAGAAGCTTCCAATATAAAGAAAACCTAAAAATGTTTTATCATTAAAGTTTTTCTGGTGCTTAACAAATTTCCTTATTAAAAACACAATTTCACATTCATGTGCACATTCTAGTGGTGGAAGAATGATTAGATATCAAGTCCAGGTCCTTAACCAACAATTATCAATATGTACCTATTTACTTTGCTAGCCTTTATGCCCATAACATCTTTCACTCTGCTCTGCTCCCTTAAAGCTATTACTTTCCTACATCAGCCAAAAATATAAAAAAAAAAAACATAAAAATTCTGTACAATGAAGTATTAGGCTAACCTGTAAATATATGAGTGACATGAGCGAATAATGCAGGAACAGAAGGGAAATATGAGGCAGCAGTGCTATATTAAAAAAGCCGTATATATCCTGAGGGACACCACTTGTGAGCCATTTCTTGTTTTTACATTTTAACATGGACCAAGTACAGTGGAGTGGGGCTCGTTGTGTGCATTTTGTTCTTATATTCTTTCCAGGTTTGTTCTATTTTTAATGACCATGAAAACAAGGAATAAGACAGGGGCCATTTATTGATGTGGGGGGTGGAGGTGGGGTTGCGGGAGGAGCCTTGAGTGGTGTTACCAGTACTGGCCCTTTAAGGAAGCATCTGGTTTGTTGGAAAACAGACTGCCATGTGGGATATGTGTACATGGAACAAGAAGTGCACACGAACACTGAACACACGTATGAGGACAAATGCTGATGCCCTTGCATGCAGATACAAACACACACACTCGTATGTTTTGTTACTTCTCAGCTGTGATTGTGACATACATTTTAAATAGCCTTTTATTTGACTGTTAAAACACCTTTATTTTTCTTAAAAATTTTTTAATTGTTAGTCAAAATGTAACCTTTATGTTCTTTTTGTTATTTATTTTTAGGTTTATTTTGTAGAACACGCTTCAACATATATTTGAATTCTTACTCGAGTTAGTGTGTGGCATTTGTGGAGTTTCACTTTGTTTGTGTAAGTCCGCAGGACCACGTGTGACACACCAACTAAATTTGATACGACAAGGGTTTACCACACATAACAAACAATATTACCTCGAACACTGCAATGTAAAACAATGAACAGAAAATTATGTATTATCCTTGGCTGGCAGTGGAAATAAATACAAATGTCTGAACATAAACTTAAGCTGATCACAGGAGGGGTTGGGGGGACAGCGGTGTTACTTGATTTATGTCCGCAGGAACACAGTGAGACAGATTTTGTAGGTGACTGCTTTATAAGTGCTGGCACAGTGGTTTGATTCAGAAAACATGTTCGCAATGTGCTTTTTTCTGCTTAAGTTGCAGAGAAAACAAAAACACTCCCCTCTTTTGCAATGGCAGAGCCAAAATATTTGACTAATGTGTTCACTTTTTGGGCAATCGCTGTTTCCGTCACGTGCACACACTCCAGCAGTTATTGTTTAATATGTCATGGGAGCCTGTGTGCAAATTGTCAAACAGTTGAAATGCCTAATGCAGTGTTAAATAACCATAAAGTAACTGAGCTTATACATTATTTTGAACTGATGATTTTACTAGTTTAAACTGTTCCATTGCTGGTGCAAATGTAATGATTCCCATCTCTCTGTATGTGCTCTGTACTTCCCAATAGAGGGCACTGCAGTTTAGAGGAAACTTCACCCTCGCACTTCATGGTAAACATGTAACCAAAACACACATCAGGCCTTCTGACCACCATGCCAGCAAGCCTGGGAGGACTTCAGTCACACAGGTAACTCTGATAGGTAAGGCATTTTGGATTTTTCCATGGCTGTGTTCATCACACCAGGCTGGATGTGCAAACAGTATGTTCAGAGCAGCTATGAGGGAGGGTTACTGCATCTGGATAGAGAGATGAAGAATGGCCCTTCCTCTGTCACTGATTTCTGATTGCTAACAATGTCGGGGCTGCAGGGGGGCACTAGGGGACTAGGAAAGGGGGGGCAGCACTAATGAAAGGTGGTGTAACACCGGAACCTCTAGGGGTCCTATTTAACAGGAGCAGGTGAGTCCCTGTCACCAAGGCGCAAAGGATGCACCCAGCTCTTTGGTCCTACAGTACGCTTTCTCGGGTTCAATTAAAGGCACTCATGTCTCCTTTTCTTCAAGTTGACTTTTAGAAATAAAAAAAAAATAGAAAAAAATGGCCATCAAAATTAAAAGATAAACAAATGAGGATATGCTGTTCAAAATCTAAAATCAAAGCGACTTCTTCAGTAAAAGCCAAACGGCTTGCTTGTTTTTAATGACCATTGTTGGATTTGATTAAAACAGTCACATTGCAGGTTTCCTCATGATCAGTACTGGATAAATTCACCCGGACTAATTCGAAAGTCAATATGAAAAAACACCACTTTTTTTTTTTTACTGTTCCATGGTTTTGTCTTTCTTTCCCTCAAAGAATAAAAAATTGCCATATTTTCTCAAGTTGAGGAAATTTGCTTCTTTATATTATGTGTCATTAAACTCTGTGATATTGAGACTGACATCATAAATCATGTCAGATGCAGATATACTCCCCATTCACCAGTGCCCGTGACGGGGGACCTTTAAGACGCATGGCTGTCTGTGTGCAGTTATATTCAGCATTCATTAACCCTTGAAGTTCATCAAAGTAGCACGCTCTTTCACAGTCACTTCATCACTCTTCTTCCTCATCATCATGTCCTCCTTATTTGTCTCTTTGTCCCTATTGTCGTTACCTTTGCAAGTGCTATAACTGTCATTTTTATCATTTCGAAATTAGATGGTAATTTTAAGGGGTACAATTATCTCACAGTTCCTCCACTGTTGTCACATCAACAACCCACTGCAGCCCCTACTTCACAAAATCCAGTGCAAATTTATTAACTGGAGATGCGTAGAGGTGAATGTCCGGTGTAAAGGATGATGTACAAAGCTGGTCCTATCTTCTGTGCTCTGGTGATCAATCCTATTTCCTCACTCATTTTGATCTCGACCTGTTTTAAGAAGCTCATCTGGTTTGCAACAGCTGGATCCACTGCATCTAAGACCGATGCTCACTATTTTACCCCATTTCCAAAGAAAATGACAACTTCTCAAACAATAATGAATTTTGCGAAGAGCAGACTTTGAAAGGAATAAAAGTGGGTTTATGACCAATTATTTTAAAACCAGTAGAGCTCTCTTTATTCTTCTCTCTCTCTTTTAATGCAATTAACAGGTTGCACTGTTTTGTATTTTTCACTTTGTTCTGTTTGCAACGCATTTGGCAGTGGCAAAAATACAGTTTTGCTGTTTTGATCATCTTTTAACTGCCTTCATTTAAAATCCACGTTTTCCAAGACTAACTGGAAATTCGGACGAATTCTGTTTTTCTGCTGAATAAAAATGGTCATGTCCACTTATAAATAATACATTTCTGATTATAGATGTGGCCACTTTGAAAATATATGTCCATGAATGTCTTTTTTCTTTATTTCTTGCATTCCTTTAAGTTAAAGCAGTTGTGCACCCATACAAACATTAATTATTAATTGTAAAGAACTGGATGCTGACTATGCTTTTAAACAGCCTGGCACTCATGGCACATACTCCAGTAATTTCATACACACATAGTATGATGTATAGCTGGTTCACAAATATATTCTGTGCATACTGATACAGCTCTAATGTTGCTTTTTTTAATTGCGCTATAAATTTAAATTTGTGAAATGGAATTAGAAATAAGTTACGTGACTTTTTGCATCCCCTTTTCAACATAGTGACAGTATGAAAGATGGAGAAGTGCAAAACTGTTCTCTAAAGAAACTGGCTGTCTTAGAGCATTTCCCAGGATTCACTCATTGATACAGCTGTATAAGTTCTGCTGTATGTGCTCAGAGCAAGGACTTTGCTCAACGGTACTAAAGCGGAAGACTGGATTTGAACCTGAGACTAGCAAAGGCAAAGCAGCAGCTTTAACCACTACGCCCTCTGCTGCCACAGCTGACTGGCTCAGTGCCTTCTGGTAAGGTTGTCAATGAGTTTTCCATTGCCTGCGTTTGGTTTTCAGGCTAAAGTTTGACTCACATATTACTTAAATGTTGTCTAGTACTCCTGTAGAATAGTATATATTGCATTATATATTTTTTTAATTATGTTTTGATTGCTATTACATGTTTATTTTAAAAACATTACTGTGTTTTAAGGTTTTTTTACAAATAAATGCAGGGTAATAATTTATAGGTACTTACAAAAGTATTGTTATGTGTACATGTATTAATATGCATGAAATGAATGTGTGCAATGATTATATCTTGGTGTTCCTCCTTATCCATTTTTCCAAAAGAAGATAGAATGTACAACAGACCTGGTTGTACAGAAGTTTTCACATAATCCGTTTGTATAATTGTAATAAGTAAAGTCCACTATAATTGTATTCACGCCTAAAGTACCAGATAAACCCTGCAGTTTTAATGTTAAATCCTGTCATTGTAGCAAGAGCAAAGAAAAACAGCGGAATAAAACAGTGATCACTACATTTCCCTAGCTAAAAGCAACTGTGTATTAATATCAGCACGTACCAAAACGATTTTTTAACACAAAGACTAAAACAACTTTTTCTAGAACTCTCAGACCACTTGACCTTGCTTCTTTTACTTTATTTTTTTCACTTTGCTTTTTCTGCACTTGAAATGCAAACTCTCAGTATGCAACATTGTCATAGCTGACATTTTAGTTGTACATACAAATCATATCAATGTTCTTAGTTCAATAAAGTTTTTCTTAGGAGTATTTTATTTGTCTCTCCTACTATTAACATTTTGGTTTGACAGAGTGCTGTTTTTCAATCCAGAAATTGTCTGGACAGCTTAATTCTGACTAGCAGAGAGGTGATGAGAAGGACCAGACCCTGGACAGAATGCAGATGCAGCGACGTGCCACTGGCTGGGAGCAGGGGTCTGGGGCCTTCTAGACCTCATGGCCCTGGAGCCAAGTAGACAAAGTGCGCCTGGGCTCCATCACTCCCCAATGTCCAGACAAAGGTCTATACACACAATGTGTGGTTGTGGAGAAATGAAGGGTGGTTTGAGCAGGCCGTAAGGAGAAAATTGAAACAAACATGTTGCTTTGACATGGGGTTTGATTGATGAAGGCATACCATTGACAGGTTTTTTTTTTTTTTTGCTGGGGGTAGGCCTTCAAAGAATTGTCAGTTGTCCCCCTCTTTTTTGAAGATCATTTTCCTCCATGCTGGCAGTTTCTAGCAATAGAGTTATTGATTTTCTTACATCTAAAACCATAAAAATAAGTTTCACATGAATGCTTATATGTGCTTAAAAACAATGTGTGGAATCTAATACTTTAATATTTTAAATAAAGACTATTTATGTAGCTATTTATCTGAGTTTCTCACCGCTGATGTCAAAATTGTTTTGATGGATGCTGCATGCTAATATCCTAACCCAAAGCAGTTAATACAGATTCAATTTAGCTGATAATGTATAGTTACTTAAAACCTTTAGAGATCAAGAAACAACAAAAAAGGGTGTAACCAAAATCTGTAACCAAATGTTCTACTTAATATTACAAAAATGTATAGGTTATCTATAAAGATGATAAATAAAATGGACAGATTATTGAATAAAAGTTTTTCATTTGTCAGAATTTCCCGCTGCTAAATCACTTCTCACCAGCCATGGTCCCAACACTGCATAGATATAACTACAAGAAAAGATTACCTGAAAAAAATGATATCCCTCTGTACACACACAAAGAATAAAACACTTTGCCTTTTTAAAGAAAACGTCACTTTAGAAAGCAGAGATCGGCACTGCCTCTGTATAGGAATAGATGCCTTTGGATCACTGGGAGACAAGCAAGTTCATTTTACATTACTGTTCCTACACTTTCTTAATTTTATGATCCAGATGGCACTTCAGTGGTTTACTTTACTGTAGTGTGTAGTGAAAATGGCCCAGTCAATCAGTAGAACTTTCCTGCTGTCTGTTTAGTGCATTGTGCATTTGTGAAGTGTACTGGGGCAGGAGAAACTACATTTTGTTTTCTCTTGTACGTCTGTGAACTATATATGAATATATAGTTCACAGGTATATGTATATATATATATATATATATACACACACTTCAAGTTGTAGTTATAAATTCAGATAAATCACAGAACAGAAGCGGAAGTCTTAAAAAATCTGAATAAAAATTATTGTAATATTTCAGCACATTCTGTGCAGTCCGAACCTTCTGGACTCCTTCTGAATTCTGATTAGTGAAATTAATTTCAACCTACCTCACTAACAACTGAGCTGCTAAAATAGGGTTTGACCACTGTAATACCATAGACCTGTGTTAAAGCTGCATTGTGTTATGTTAATAACCAAGCTAAGCTCTGATATGGCTAAACCCAAATACATGTTCTCTAGAGCTGATAAATCACCCTTGAGAATCAGAATTATTCCTGAAATATATTATTTTGAAGATTCTTATTCAGAACAAACATAGTTTTTTTTTTTTTTACATTTCTGTACACCTGATTTAGGCACGGTTTTGTTTTCGTATTATACCAAAGGCAGTTGCAGGCAATTTTTTTTTTTAATTAAATACATTTTTCTGGAAGCAAAGTCATCCTCAAATCCATTCTCCTCCAGCAAATGAGCTCTTGCTGCATGACCCTTTGAAAGGAAAAAAGAAAACAAATTTTAAAAAAAGTTTATGTAATTATTTTTTAAGTAACAGTATAATAGTCTTTTCACAACATTAACTAATCAGGAGCATGTGTATACCACAAGGAATTAAACACATAATGTGAATTTTTAATCTTAATTTATTTTTTCTCTGTCCCCTTACCTCCAGGGTGAAGGTTTTTGTTTTTTGTTTTTTTACTTATATCCCCAAAAGCACAGTCTGTTACTTGCATATATAGCAAATACAATTTTGTAAGATTCATCTGCATAGCACTCTCAGCAACCAAGCCCTTCTTCTTAAATGTCTTGTTGTCTAAAATTGTGTGTGGAAACAAAACAATGATAACAATAATCAAGATAATGATTGGTGTTAAGATAACAATGGATCAGTGGGTAGCACTGCCACCTCACAGCCCCTGTGCTGTTAGTCTGTTGGTTTGATTCTGCATCAGTCTGTGCAGAGCTTGTATTCTTCCTGTATCTCCATGTATTTCTTCCATGTGCTCAGGTTACCTCCCACACTCCAGTGACATGTGTTCCAAGTTAAAATGTGGCTCTAAATTGGCCTGATTATGTGCTTTTCTGGCTGCCCTGTGATGGAATATTGTTCTTTCTGGAGTGTAACCCTCCTAGCATACTGCCTAGTGGTTCTGTAAGAGACTCCCAACCACTGTGATCCTCACAAAGACGAGCATTTTCTGGAAGTGAGCTATCAATGCAACAAAAATATAAATCTGGAATCTGTCACAAGGAATGCAGAATGAATGCACTGTGTTTGACTGAAAAATGCAGACTAATATGTATTCACTCAGAAGTCAGACTCAGCACGGTTTTTTTAAACCCATGATTTAAGAAGATTGTTTTAAACACTGCGGACTGATCCAGATATGTTTGTGATACGTATCTATGAGTTTCTTAAGAAATAACAGCTATACAACAAGCAAAGCATAGCAAAGTAAGCAGATACTTCAGTAAGTCTAAAAACGGTTCATTGACATGACCCCTGACCCTTGGCCTGTCATGTGACTATTGATTTTCAATCCTTTGAAGTATCTGTGCCACCCAAAGACTGTAATGCGACAGATTTAAAACATCTCTCATTATCAGCCTGAGTCGGCTACTGCCAGCAGCAGTGACCCATAAGTCCGCGCCCAAGCTCTCCGGTAACAAGAAGGACGTGCCAGTTTCCTAATGAAGCTGAGTAGTTGACAAACACTCTAATAGCTTAGAATAGGAGGTGCTCCTTCAAGTTTGAGAAATCTCTAAATACTCCAGTTAAACAATTACCGGGGATTTGGGGGGCTCATTCAAGTGACCCATGTGTATCTTGGCCGTTGGGTATTAACTGATAAGAGATACACACTGTAGGCTCAATAGAAAAGACTTTGGAAATCAACAGAAACGGGGGAAAGTGTACTTCAGCACTAAGCACTAAGTGCAAAACTGAAAACTTGAGAACTAATCTTGAATCTCTATTAATATAAATTATTCAAAGTTTGTTAAGTCCTGTCTAAATTGTGTACCAAATATCTGGTCTACAAACACCATTTGCATCTGTGCGCCAGTCTTTTTTACAATGAGTCCCGCGTGTGTTCAAATCTTACTGGAGATGAGGATTTCTTCAGGCATTATTTTTGTCTGTTGGCAGAGCAGCCCAAGATGTCAACTCTGGAGTGGAAGCAGAATGAACAGCGGGAGTATTAGGTAATGAATTGAAAACAAGCCAAATTTATTTATGGCACTTTAGAATTGGCCGCACACTAAGACGGCAACAATAAATGCTGTTGTGTTTTTTTGGCAGAAGAGAAAAGGGCCCCTGGAAGGAGGTTCCATTATCAGTGTGGGTCTATTGGAGGTAGGTCAAAGTGGAGGGGGTAGTGTGTGTGTGTGTGTGTGTATGTTTATTGAGGGGTAAGGGCACAACACAGTGGTGGTCTCAGGCTTCTTGACTTCCTCTTTTCTGCTCAGTCTTGAATGGTAGAGTGGGTGCCATAATGGAAATCAAACAAGGCCGCTGACAAACAGCCAAATTTACAGAGCGCAAGTGGTAAGAGCGACAATTAGCCCCTTCTTGGAATGTCTGGGACGCGGTGTGTCTCCGTTGTGGTCCTCAGAGCAGATTGCGTGAACAGCCTGACAGTTACTAGCTAGCTCAGCAGTGCTGACTGAGAACTGCCATCTTCCTGTGGATATACAGCTGCCACTTCTGCTACTTCAATTAGCTCTATAGCACACAGATGTTGCTCAAATGTGGCTGCTAATGATACTGCAATAAGCGTAAGATTCATGCCATATTCTGAGGCATGTAAAATGCCTCAAGTGGCACAGATGAAGTCAAGCTATTGGGTTTGGGACAACTTGGCAACACCAGCATCCTAGAAAGTTCTATCGGCATTTGATAACTGGTCAGAAAATAACTCAGGTTTCATTGGCAGTTTAATGCACATCTCAGCTTGCCATGATCCCTGACACTGGGATAAGTAAAGCAGGTTTTCATCAGTTAGACATTCAGATTAGCCTGATGCTGAAATGAAAAAAGACCTTAAAGCTCTGTAACCCTACCCAAAAACTTTTTTTTTTACCATTTTCATTCAAGTGCCATGTTCACACATTAAATTGTTAAATATGATATGATAATATTGCACTGTTCACATATGTAATTAGGTAACAGCAGCTTAAGCTTTAATATTTCATCATTTGCTTTTAGAAGCATCTAAAAAGGACACTGTGGTAAAGCATAGGTAGAGAAATTAAATTTCTAAATGATTCAGTTCTCTTAAAAGAGACCAATACAGTCATTAAGTTAAATAATTTCAAATGATGTTCTAAAATGTTAAGGTTGAGTGTTGATGTATGTTGTCCTGAACAAGAACCTCAGCTGAGCCAGTAACACTCATACAGAACAGGGATGCAAGCACAGGATAATTTTTCACAGACACCATCCACTATATTATGACCATCAGGTATTGGTGTGCTAGAGCAGTGTGAGGTCTTCATTAGGATTCTACTCAAGTCCAAAAACCTCAGTCTCATTATCTCCAGCAGTCAACTTTCCTAGCACCACATTATTTTTTTTTCATTTACAACATTTTCTATAGGTCTCAGTGTGTTAAAACAAAGAGCTTTGTGTTTTCTAAGTCACAAGTGATGAAATCATCCCCTCTCTTGCTGTATATTCAGCAAATATGTCCTATGTTTCATTCCATGGTACTTTTTTGGCTACCTTTCAGCTCATTTAGTCTCTTGGATAGTCACCAAACTCATTTAAGAAACATATTCATTAGAAGGCCTTACATCCTTACGCCCAGACTGTTAATAGCACCCTGCATGGTTTTAGTGTTTATTCACTGGTGCTGTGTTGTAGGGTGACGGTCTTTTATATTTCTCCACTCTCCCTTCTGGAGACTAATGGTTATAAGTGGCCATCACTTGATTACTACTATATGGAAAACCAGAGTAAGCCAAATCTTTTAAAGGGAAGTACAGCTACTGATATATCTTTTATTAGTTGTTGCATTGCTGACCAGTTTATTGGCAGTGACAATTTTACCTGTTTAGTCAGCTGAATAATTTATTGTTGCAATTTAGTTTATTCTGTCCAAGGGTACAATAGCACAAAACTGAAACAAAAATATTTATGTTATATGGTCCTTGTAGCTGTTCACCTTAGTGCAAGGTTAATATTTTAAATAAAATACACACAAGAGATAAAGTTAAATAAATTCTGAGTGTGATTGAACAGTGATATTAAATTTTTAATGTTTATATTATGATTAAAACCCAACAATATTTTGCACAAATTTATCACTTTGAAGAGATGAAGAAAAAACTAAAACATTGTGTGATATAGCTTTAATTGGAAGATAAAAGTGAAAAGAGAAATAATATGTGTCTTAACAAGTCTTTCACTATCAGCATATTTGAATATTTTTGAATATTTATTAAAGACTATTGGTAATTGTATGAAGCGATAATGAAGTCTCTAGACAAATCACTTAGTAACTGAAATATTAAATATGACAGGCACTGTGAGACTTAACAGGAGAATATGCCACATTTAATGCTCAAAAAACTCTTCTTTTTTCTTTTAACCTTTCCAAATATCTTGAAGGCAACGTGCATAATGTATCAGTCCACACTAAGTACTCGATCAGGACACATGGTGAACAATATGTAATGTTTTCTTTACACATCACAGATTAACACCACAGCAAACAGCATTAGCCACCAGTGGAGTCCTGATTTGTCTCCATGAGGTGTTTATACCCAGTGTAACCCAAACACTATGGCTGAATGATTTCCCCCTCCTTCTGTTTCATTGTAATGATTATCATTATTATTATTATTCTTTATTAATTTAGGAGACACCTCTCATCATAACAAATAATGTTAGGTTTGTACATGAAGTTACTTATGAAGCTACAATGATTTAAACATTTACATATCAGGGTAATTTGTGCTGCACACATTCAAGGTAAGTACCTTGACCAAGGGTATTACAGGTTGGGCATCAATTTAACTGTGAGCCTTTAGTTGTTGCATGATGATGATGATGATGATGACACTAAACACAACAGTATCTCCTTAATGAATGCTTATCTTGTGCTTTCTTCTAAAGCTAACAGTTTTTAAGCCATTAATACAGCTAAGTGTTTTACTGTATCAGTTTAGTGTGAGTATCTTGCTCAGCTGGGCTCGTATTTTGCCGGTTTTACCAGCTTTTGGTGTGGGACGGTTTAGTTTGAGCTACATTTGTTGAGCTACAGGAATAAACATTGTTCAGAAACTACCCCCTTGCTGCCTAACTAAGCAAAATCACAAACTAATTCATTTACAGACCTCAAAAAATGTGTCTCCAGGTGATACAGTAGATAGAACTGCTGCCTTGCACTTGAAAAAAAGAGCAGTTATGTTATCGTGTATGGTTCTTCTACAGAGCAGCTCAAAGCTTCTCCTATTTTCTTTCATTAAAAGTCTCAAGTTCAAGCGCCTGTCTCCAAGCCAGACATTCTGTACAAAGCTTGTCAGGGTGTGGTCACCTTGCTGTTCGGAGCAGCTACCACTGATGTCTTTACTATTTTGTTGAATCGGAGGACGACCGAGCTGCTGTGTCGTCTGTTGGATTATTTAAAGATGTGTCTCACAAATGTCTGTTTAGTCTTTTTTATAGGAGCAGGGACAATAAGATCCCACTGACCTCCGTACAATGAATCTTGCCAGAGGACTACACATCTTACTGAAGCACAGTCCCCAGAAGTGATTGACAGAAAAATGTCACCCCCCTACTAGTGACAACATTCTATCATTGTTGATAGAATGAAAGGAATGGCTGGGAAATGGAATAATGAACAGGTGTCCAGTGCAAAATGCAGGGAAATTTATGTGCTGCATGTAAACTACCAACCACTGCTCTCAAAATAATGTGATGTCTTGTGACTGGTTGATTTTTTTAAAGCTTCACATTAAACTGGGTAGCTGGGTATGTAAATGTGAAGCAAGGATAAAAGGATAGAATCAAAGTTTATATTTAGAGTCGGAAATTTAGTTGACAATAGTAAGGGGGAAAAAAATTTGTCTGAATGGGGAAAATTGGCATGTTATTGTGTAGCTGAGATATCAAAAATAACATTTATTTCCTATGTGCATACAATATTTGCTCTGAAAAAAAGTGGTTAGACCTATATAATTACTAAAAGTAATGATTTTTTTCCCTTATCTTACAATGGTGTGTTAAAAGATAGTCAATAATATAGCACTTTATATACTTTCTCTTCAGAAGGCAGATGAGTTGATTGTTTTAGATTTTTTTTAGTTCTGTTTTTCAGACATCCTGAATCTGAACTTTGTAGAAGCGCACATTTGAGATTGCACAATCTATCTCGTGCTACAAAGTCTGCACAAATATGTTTCTCAGAGCTCAGGGTGCAATGAACAGTGTCTTATTTTTAATGTTTTGCATGTAAAATGTGCAAAATCACATGGCACTGAAAATTAACTCAGCCATTAGATGCAGAACCAGAAGGGGCACCATGTCTGTAGAAGTGGCTGCAGTAGGAATTAAGGATGCAACTTACACAATAAGCCAAATTTTTGTACACTTAGTTTGCTGAAGGGGTCCTACACTAGGCCAAAGCACTTGGGGCCTGGTTATATGGAGACTTAAAGGTTAATCTCTGCATCGTGATTCATTGTCTAGGTGGAATTTATATTCAGCTTACTGTGTCTCATTTTTTTCCCCGGGTCTTTAAGCTCCTCTGGTTATCTGCACTATGACTTATTATCCTGGTTCAATTCACTGAATCAGAGACTGAAATGTACTCAGCCACTTCCCCGACTGTCCCCTCTACAGCCATTTAGTACACGTCTAAGGTCAACTCGGAGTTATTTATTTGGGGAGCTCAGAGATACCATTAAGCCTCTTTTCCGTGTCGCTGGGAGCTCAGTGTAACATACTTCAGGTGTTAGTGCAGCCGCACTAGCCATGCTACACCAGATTATGGGTTGTAGCAATAGGTGAACCTAGAAGTAGGTGGCTTTCATACCTTGGTTGATCTGAGGGGATGCCTCGGAATCAGGTTTGTTTACTCCTCAAATGAGGTTTGATTCTGGCAGGTGTGAAAACCAGCCATTTGAACAAGATGCATTCCGAAAACAGAATAGATATCATCTGAACATGGCAGTGTTAGTTTGGTTGGTTCCTCCTCCGTCTGTGATGGCCACCACAAGGCCTTAAACTGGAAATTTTTTATTTCACTCTGCAATGTGTAATCCTGTATCTGTAACTATGCAACCTATGTAACTACAAGAACTACAAGAAATAATAATATTTATTACAGCCAAATATGTTTTCGTATTCTTAAGGTGATACACTTAAGTTTTTTAAGAACCACTTTAATTAAAGAAAAAAGTTTAATTCCCTTTTGAGTTTCTTAGTTGCACCTATTTTGTATATGTTTAAATAAATGTTTGTTTTTTTTGTATTTTAAAGGTAGTTCAACAAAACAAAAGAAGCAGTTGGTGGGACAATGCAAAACAAAGTGAATTACAATGTTAGGTTTGCACAAAAGACTGCTTGCAATGATTTACCCATCAAGTGTATTACAGGTAGAGCCAGGATTTACTGCATTTACTGCATACTTATCTGTAAAATCTAAAGTTTATTTTGCTAATATATAATAATAATAATAATAATAATAATAATAATACAGATTTCAGTAAGAAGCCTATACTGATTTGTAATTAGGCAAAAAAAATTTAAAAGCCCTTTGAAAGTCTTTATGAGGTGCCATTTTTAAATACTTCAATTGAACTGAATGGCATGTCTCTGGCAAGCCTGATTAACGTTTGTAAGATGACAAGGACTTTTTTCTTTTTCCACTTGCCTGGTTTTACAAGAAAAAGACTCATTTGGCACCGGCAGCTGAAAACTGCCAGGCATCTATTGAATGCATTTCTGTCAAAATCTGTGTTTGGCAATTAATCAATTGCAATAAATTATAAACCTAATTGGTTTGCATAATGGTTGGGAAATTGATTTGACTAATGAAATATATCATCGTACCAATTATCTGCCAAAGGAAGTGCAACAATAATATCCTGAAGATCCATCACCTGTGCATGTAGGCCTACAAGATGTGACAGTGAGCTGCATATTTCTCACCTGCTTCCTGTACATGCAGTAGATAAACTATCAAGACAAAACTGAACAGACGGTTTACATTTAAATTTATTCACAGTAGGCACAAAGATTTAAATATAGACACAACTGTTCTTCTTTCTTCCCAGTGTTACCAATTTTGTGTAAACATATTACATAAGTAACTGCCTGCAAAACCGGATCTGGTAGTGGATGCAACGATGATCGTAACAGATCTCTATGATGGAACTGTTAGGAGATCAGTTGAGAAGTGAGTCTGAAGATATGGCTTTTGAGACCCTTTTTTGTTTAGGTCTGATTTAAGCAGGTTCTTCAACAGTATTCAGCATAACAAACTTCAGAAGGCAAAACCTGAAGACACACCTGGATCAGAATCAAGGATCATTTGCATCCAGTTGAGTGACTGCGGCACTGTGGCCTTGGAAAAACTTTTTGTTTTGTTTGGAAGTTTTGAGAGCTTTGTGATATGTAATAATACAGTTGTTTCATTCTGTTACATGCAAAAGCACAAATACCATTTGAAATTGGCACCAAAGGTAGCATAGTTGTTAGTGCATTGAAGATTGAAGGTTTGAATCTTGCAACCTCTGGTAGCACTTTTAAGCAGGGTTCTTATCTTAAACTGCTCCCATAGTTATTAGGAAGCTTTATAGAAGGGTAAGTATTTGCTGGTAGATTAACATTGTAAATCACTTTGGCAAAAAAGGGTCCAATAGATAAATAAATAAATATAGAAAAAAGTAGATTGACACTTTATTGATCCCAAAAAATTATAAAGAAGTGGCAAATGTTGCCCTCATTGCTGACATTTTAGTAGTTTGTCACTTATGTAATTTACCTAGTGGGTTTTGTGCGTTTGAGTTTTATGAACATGAAAAATATGAGTCATATTTGTCATAAGTGTACAAATCCTCACCCCATCCCTGTTCACTACCTGAGCCAGATACACACTGGTGTTTCACAGTCTGTGTTTTATTGATGAAAACATGAGCAGCTTACAAGTGCATTCACAAAATTTTGTGAGTGGAAACAAAAATCTCCATTTCACAAGTGACTTTTTGTTTTTTTTTCCCCTTTTAACTGAAAAGCAATAAATTTCAGCTTGTTCTTTTGTGTTATCAGAACTTACCTACCTGTAGAAATTTTTCATACTCATTAGAGTAAAAACAAAAAAAAAAATCCCATTATGCAGTGCAGTTGTGAGACTTGTTAAAACGCGGTCTCAGCTTCCATTTTCAGCTTTTCTTTAGAAATAAATTCATTACTTAGACAAAATATAAACATTAGCACCAAACAGCTGCATCAATACATAAATACAGAGAACTATGATACTAAAGGTAGTCAACCAAATACCCTGAAAAGAGATTACTGAGTTCTTAAATGAAGTGGGATATGTATAGACATTGGCTTTCTCAACCAGTCTTTTGAGTCGCATATTTTTGACAGCAGATAAACCTGCAAAGATGGGTAATCTGTGGTTTTTGGAGCGATGATATAACTTTGGTCGAATTTGTATGAATCGCCAACAAATGTTTGATCGTATTGGCTCAGAATCATGTTCAAATGTGAGGAGGTGCAGCTACTGGGAATACTATGTCACTTCGTTGGCATCCCTTCAAACTGGATTAAAAAGTAAAGAAAGAAACCCTTGGGCATTTTCTAAATCCTGGCACAGTCACTTTCAACAGTTTTCCACAGCACATCATGAACACTTTCATCTGAACCTGTAAAATAAAAATACTAGCACCTTGGTAATGGAGTATATTTTGTGACTTACAATCAGCAAATACCTGGATCCAAGGTGCCTGGCTCAGCACAGACTTTAACCCTGCTAAACAACTTTAGTGATGTTTAGAAAAACAGCAAAGTTCAGATGCTTTCCTCTAGGGCTCAATATGAGTTTCTTTGTGAAACTTGAGCATTTCTGCAATCAGTCCATCTCCTCACCCACTGCCCCACAAGCTATCCCATGAACACCTTAGTCATGTGCATTTCCACCAATTTCTGAGCACACTGAGAGGAAAGGACTTGAGAATCAAGACTCCTTGAGTAACACGTGGCCCCAAAGCATTATAAAGGCTGCTCCATTTAATCTTAATAAAGAAAACAATCTTAAAGTAGCTCTGTTACTGATTATTTTAAAAGCACATATAATGGTATTGTGCTTTTAAATTTCATGTTTATCAGTTAGCTGAAAGCAATAGAGCGATAAGCACGGCTATATGCTCAGGGCCACAATAATTTCCTGCTTCAGTTTTTCATGATGTTCACACACAATATTTGAGCAGCTAGGAATTCACTTTTTCCCTCATTATTTTATCTTTTTTCATGGCCTCTGGCAGTGATATTGGTGCATCTGCAGTTATGAATATGGTGCCCATCACCCTTTTGAAGGAAGGACTGGGTTACAGCTATAAATAAACATATAGGATTGCTCTCTAATTACTGTATGTTTTGGTCTCTGAGGGGGTTGACCTGGATCGGCACCGATTGGGTTATTCACATGTACACAGTTCTTTTTCCTTCCACTATGCCTGAGGATTAAAATGAAAAAACATAACTGAGGTCACGTGTGCCAATGACACTGAAGGCGTAACACTTGTAAGTATTTATCAAGTGACCACCAGTAAAAAATGCCATTTTCCACGTATGACATCGTTGTATTTTATTGTTTGTTCTGTGATTTCGTCAAAGAGGACGATTCCACTTTGTCAAGTTGCATGTGAGCAGTTGCAAGGTTTTTTAACACATTGCTGAACAGGCCTTACACTGCCACCAAGACTGAAAACTAAAAGGTTAAAAAAAGAAAGAAAGAAATAAATAAATGCTCACTTTTATGTTCTCAAAAACAGAAAATGCAGGTTAACATTTGTTGCTACACTTAGTACAAACTATTGATTTGTACACATAAAGCTCAGGCCTTAATGAAACACAATGGTAGAAATGGAATATAAATAAGTCACAACTGCAGAATGCATGCATGTGTACTGCAGAGGAACTATTGCTGATGTACACTTTCCTCAGGGAGCTTGTGTACATGCACAAGATTTACGGCCTGCTTGTCTAATATTGAAAGGCACGGCCCTGTGATAAATACTGATACATGAAGCGGGCTTCAAAGCCAAGCTCTGTGTAGCACTGTAGAAGTTTGGGTCAATATTATTTTGCTTCACTTAGAAAAAATAAGAAAAAAACAGCTGCCACTGCAGGAGTAATTGTCCTCATAATAATGACAGCAGATGCACACTGCCTGCATTTAGGCACTTTAATTGCATGACCTCTTGACCCTTGACTTTATTTCACTGTAGAGCTGGCCACACTGAATGAACCTTTGGCAGGCCTCTGGTTATGAGGCATTATTGACTTAGAATTTATAAATATTTAATGCTCACATTAAAAAATATGGTATAGGATGGCCATTAGAGTTCAACAATAAAGAAGCTTTTTTCGTGATTGAGTGCTGCGTCTGATGGTGTAGCACATTAAAAGGAAAACCCCTTTGAAATGGTGAAGGCAGAGCACAGAGCAGGAAGGACTATCTTTGTATTGCACTGAGAAGTACAAACACTGCGTGCATAATTTCAGCCACTGTTTAAAATGCTTTTTTTTTTTTTTTTTTTTTAAGACAGTGAAAGATTTAATTATTCCCTGGTTGATGTTCTTAATACTTTGATGCGGTCAAAAATTTGTGGAAACTTAACTTTGTAAGTCATCTTGGTCAATGGCACCAGCTAAACAATATTATTATTAATAATAAATAATAATGTTAGAAGTATAAAGTGGTGAAGTGCTTCGAATTTTGATTTGGCCACTGTTAGTTTCTTAATATTGAAGTTTTGAATCTTAATTTAAATAAATTGTTGATAATGTTTTAGTGACTTTTAGATGTTGGAAATTAATTGCATTTGCCAGTTTGTAGGTCATGCATTTGCTGTAGAAACCTCACAACACTAGGATATATAGGTAAGTGGTGAAATGTGCCAAGACATGAATTAAACATTATTATGCTTATGTGTATGATATCAATATTTTACTACAGTGGCACTAATGAAACTGAATGCTACTTATTTTTTGAATGTGATCCTGGTTTGTGAAATGGTGAAAGGGTGTTTTTACTACATGAAATCCAGCTGGGATCTGACAGTGAGCTCTCGACCTAATGACAGTTGACCAAAAATCAATGCGAAATCTGATCTGAGAGTTTTTTTATATGCTCTGATGAGGTTTACAGTATCATTTTGGGGCCTACAACTTTAGAACCAATAAAAGAAGTCCTTAAAGGGTAGAAAACAGAAGGGGAGTGAATCAAAGGAGCATAAAGCAAGCCAAACCCTTTTGTGCCATTTAGTCATTGTATTAATTGTGAGCAAGGAGAAAGACCACAGTGCCTGTATGCTGGTGCGTGTTTATCATGCTCTGGGATCGCCTAGGAAAGGTAAATAACCACAAGGGCTTTCATTGAAATATTGTTCTCCAGGCAACAGTGATACGGCAGCTATCAGTGTCCTTCTTTATCTCTTACCATGCAAGAATCTGGGTCCTCAGGTGACATAATAAGAACACTGATGCTGCCTTTTTTGCATCCTTTTAATTGTGCATTTGTTGCTTTTGAGGGGAATGATTGGGGAGACTGTTGTCTTGATGAGAAATTGACATTTTCTCTCTCCCCCTTGTACTCCCCAAAATCACTCAAGCAGGCAGATAAGATGTATAGTTGTTTTAAAGAAGAGGCACAATTCTTCCTGTGCCTTTATTTTGCTCTAGTTGACCCAGTTGATGAGTATGGATTTCACAAGGCCTTTTTCAGCATTTGAACTATAAAAGGTTCAAAACGATATCACCTCTTATAGACAAAAGATAACCTTGCCCTTTGAATATATTGATTCTTTATTAACTAGGCAGTTTAATGCAATGAAATGAGGCATTAGATTGGAGCCCATTTCAACTGCTTTGAATAATCTCTAAAAAGCTTGCAGGACTTCAAGAGGTCAATAACTGGTACTTTGGTATACAAGCCTTTAGTGTATAGCAGAAATTAGACTAAATTTTATACTATTATAAATTAAAATATAGTGAATTTAACACATGCCTGAGATTTAAATATACTTGTTTATAAATTTAACTCTAATATTGACACCGAAACTTCTGAATGTATTGAGGTACTGTCAGTATGTATCACCATCTAAATATTTCAAACTAAAATTAACAATTCATGTATCTATATCAGACTCTTAGATTCTTATATACTGTTCAACTTTCAACATCCAGTAAAATAAAGACGGGTGTAATCATTGTATGTTTTTTTGCCATGCTGAAGGTGTATGTTATGAAAGGACATTTTTCTCCCTATATGTCGAATTGATCATATCCATACATACATTCCTCCATCCATACATACATGCAACCACACATACATACATACATATAAAGAGGTCATTTTGCTGATTTAGATTATTTCAATTTGACTTCACATCTGACTGCACATGAACAGCTAATGTCATAGTGAGAATAACTGAAATTATGGTGGGAAAGTCATAAGTTCAAATTCTGAGTGTCTCCCCCACACTTCTCGCTGTGAATTGCTTATGTGTGGTATAATGATGATAATGATGGTAATTATTATTATTATTATTATTATTGTTATTATTAACTAACATAACTAACATTTATCTTATTTAATTTGATTATTACCTGGTTTTTCCTTCTGAAAATATCTGATCATGCTGTGGATATACTTGTTGCCTCTCCTTTCTCTTCTCTGTCCTCTGTCTTCTCCACCTCTGAAGGATGCAAAATGCTTGAATGCTGGTTAATAATGCTCATACTTGATGTGTCAGGAGGTCTGGAGAGATGTCCCTCAGTTGATGTAGCATATATGGAGTTTTGCTCTCCAAGGAGGAGATCATTATTTTGTTTATTGAGAATATAATACAAAAGAACCCCAGTAAAAAAATACTTGTTTTATTTTCTATGTTTGTAGTCTAGGCCACACACAAACACACAATGCTTTGGAAATATAGTAGGCCAAAACAACTACCAGGTTAGTTCAGAATGGCATAGCACGTGTTCTTCAAGGATCACTGATTTGACATGTCAGCTGGCTCCCTGGAGAGGACAACGGCTTCCAGGAATTCACAAAAGTGGAGGCTGAAAGCCTGGTGTCACCAGCTAAACCATAAACCACCCTGCTTCAAGTCTGAAAATTTCAGCTCCTCCAAAGGACTATGGGCCAGCCCTCCCTCTGAAAGAGAGAGAATGAAGTTTAGGAGAAAAGTGAGCAATAGATGTACACATTTTCCAAGATGATAACTTAACAATTTATCTTTATTTTAGCTAATGGTGTTTACATATTATTATTATTATTATTATTATTATTATTATTGCAGGGATGACTGAAATAACTATTATCATCAATAATATAATGGTTAAAATTCTGAAACTGAAACCAAAAATTGTTTAGTCAAATCCTATTTTTATGGCACCCTTGAATTTTTTTTAGAAGTATACAGAGCGTCTCAAAATATGTTTGCACACATTAATGTACAAAAAAGGTCATGCAATTTGTTAGAGGTACATATTTGGTGTAGAAACAAAAAAACTGTTTGGAACAAATGTTATAGTAGGTCAAATGCTCAACTGCTCAAAATGTTTACCATTAATATTTAGGCAGTTGCACAATGAAAATTTCCATTAATATCTTTTATTAAAATGTGTGCACAGTATATTTTTGGAATCCTCTACTGAACCGTGGAAAAGGTGAAATGGTGATCCTGTGATCTGTGCAGTTTGTTTTGCAAGCTATAAAACCATGAGCTAAAACGGTGGATCAGGAAATATTATAACACTGGTTATTTGCAACGTATAATGCAAGGATTACATGAACCTGACAGGACCTTCGTAAGGGTGGCAGAAAACAAAATTTGCCTTCTAGATAATTTAAAATACTATTCAGCTTCTTTGATTTTTCATCTTTATGTTTCATCAAAGTTGGGTGAAACTCTCTCCAGCTCAGGTAGTTTTGTATTCACTGCCAAGTGCCCTGAGAAAAGTCAAAGGGATCCAAGTCAAGCTGTATTTACAGCTCACGTGGACGACTCTGCTTATGGCACCCAGCTCACCAATGGTGTGCATCCAAAGCCCACTGACCCTGCAAGCCTCATTGAGGAGGCCAAGTTCCCAAAACCAGAATAGATTGACCTGAGCAAAGGATGAGCAGACTGCGAGCTCTGAAGCAGATAAACAAGCTCACTTCCAGTATCTCCAAATGGTGACTAAAGCTGGTAAATATGAATATGTGATCTCAGTGTGGGTGGCAAAAGAATTAACATATCCATAACGCTTTGCATTTGTTTTGTTTTGGAATGCATATAGTGTCAGCAGTGATCTGTAAATTCTGCCAATGATCACAGATTAAACTTAGATTTTCTTCATAAAACAAAACATTTGAAGAAAAAAATGCTATTAAGCTCCCATGATGCATTCCTGGAACTATATAGTTTTATGCAATTTTTTCAGCTATGTTTACTGAAATTATCTACTGCCTTTGCCAATAACACACACACACACACACACACACACACACACACACAAACCTCACTCAGCATGAGAAGTATCTCTGTACTCAATCTCAAAAGAGTCGCTTAAAATTAGAATAGTTTTCAATTTATTTTTCATGATTTTCTTATATTTTCACCATTGTACCAATTGAATCATCTTTGAATGCTGTGAATGCGACATTAACACTAAGTCATCCCTGTGTCAAACATGTGATTTAACCATCTAAATATCAGCTTGGGTGTCACACCAAAAGCTATCAATGTGTCTTGATTATAAAAAGACTTTTGGGTCACTTGTTTGGGGGCAAAAAGGTGGCAGAGCGGCTCTTGCTGGTGCGTCACAGCACCTGAACTCGGTGATCTGACAGAGATGTAGGAATGAATGGATGAATGAATGATTTGGCAAATGAGTGGGTGAATAAATGAGTGAGTGAGTGAGTGCGCGAGTGAGTGAGTGAGTGAGTGAGTGAGAGTGTTCTAGTTTACGTGGGAGAGCAGATTAAGTTTTCCTCTCAGGCTGATTGTCATCTCTGAACTATTTATAGGGCGATTCCTGCCTCACTGTGTGACATGTGCTGGAAGTTGGTGAGGTGAACCAGGACAGTGAAAGGGACATACTCTCTAAATAACCCTGTGCTGGGTCAGTATGGGCCACAACACACGCTGGGTTGTACCAGCCTGGATTGCTTGGTTCCAACCCATTATCATTATGCATTTTACCATTATGTGCCAAGCCATTTCCCTCTACTGTTTTCACAGGACCTTTCACAGCTGGGTGATACAAATCAGTGTGGTGTTTCACTTTTTTTATGAGCTCACTGGCTAAGGACATAACCCATCACACTGGGTGATCTCTGTAACACATGAATCTGCGCTTGGCTGTAATATGTTTATAGGTTGTATAGGTTTCTTTTGATCTATTATTATTATTATTGTTGTTGTTGTTGGTTTGTTTTGTTTTGTTTTGTTTAGACACTAAGATTCAGACATAGGTGTTGAGAAATGACTGCCCAAGCTAGTAGAAAACTGTGGGACAGAATTTTGTCCAACAGCATCTGCAGAGCATCTGCACCACATCACTGATGTATAGAATGCACTGGTGACTTTCATAGAGAGTTCCCTGCTGTCCAGGGTTATAGGCCTTCCTGCCAAATGTTTTATTGTATGGCACAAGGGGGAAAACCAAGGGGGGCAACACTATGTCATCATTTTTGATGGCTAATGCTCAGGATTGGCGGGAGATGTACTGTTTAAGCTGCAGGACATGTGACTGGACTGGAATTACCTAAGCTATATAGCCACCAAAATAAATAGGCCCAGCAATAAAATTTTGAGCTGCACTGAGTTGCTTTGTATACAGGCGTCAGCTAAAAGCTGAATACAGTAATGAATGAAATAATAAATAATATTATGGAATGATGCATCTGGGATGGTTATACAGGGAGGCACTCTGTTTTACATGAAATGTCAAAACAATGAAATATTATTTCTCATCATTGACGCTGCAAAGGGATTTTTCTGCAAGATCACAAAAATTAAAAAACTGCAATAAAATTAAAAAAGTTAAACTCAGAACATACATTTAATCACCAGTGGAAAAGAGTGATGTCTGCTTTTTTAAGTTCTTCATGTGTTTCTTTAGTAAAAAAAAATTAATAAAAATAACGGGAGAGGTTGATCACAGACAAGAAGTACTTTAATTATTGTGTAAAATGAACATCTTTATACAGTTAAATGTTTGAAAGAAATGTACACATGAAACGGAAATCGTTGCAGTTTTGCTAACAGTAAAGTCAACCCTTTTTTTGCGAACTCTTCAGATTGAAGGCAACAAAGCCTCAAGTGCATGGACTAGTCTACAACATGGACCAGGTCACATTAATGATGAGTTTCACAAATGTTCCCTCCTCGCCCCTGGAGTCTGCCTACGCGACCAACCAGTCATGTTGAGCTATCACAGAACAAATCCATTGCACATTTGTCACTTTTTTATTATTTTTTCTTTTTCTTTTATACAGCTCCAACACTGGCCTCTTCTTCAGGAAAAAAAAAAACAAGTTGTGTGCAGATTGCCAAGAAGGACGAGCCTTTTGGTTTTAAACTTTAAAAGTTGTTGTCTGCAAACTGCAAAAACATTACAACATATGATTTTTTACAAAGTGTTCAGTGCAAATCAAAAAATGAAAATAAATACTATAAATACAAAAAAAAATCTTGCCTCAATCTATTAATTTGGCACTGTCAGGAAAATCAATACCCATAAAATAGCAAAATAAAAGATAACAGGGTCATATTAATCTAGATGTGATGCTACAGTACTTTTCGGAATTGTTACAAAATGTCATGTACAATATATAACATTTAAGTCCTGGCTTTTCTATGATACAATATAAAAGCTCATCTTTAAACAGACTTTCATACTGGTTTGCAGAATACAGCTAAATAATGACTAAAACAACAAAATAGTCAAAAAGGTGAGGGGGTCACAATAGTTATTTTTTATTTTAGTAAAAAAATGTTGTGCTTTTTACACCGTTGATCATATGTCATGAGAAATGATTGGCAATTGTGATGAATAGTTTTCATGGAAACAGCAGAAAAAAGTTACTTTCAAGAATTCCACTGTTAAGGCGTTGTTCCATTCACTTTTGTTTCACTTAGTCTTGTTTTGCCTTTTTATCAAACAAATTTCAATTAACAGTGGTTAGTCCATTCCCAGATGTGGACATCTCGTTTTTGTCGGTCTGTTTTCTGTAAACATGGATTGAATTATGGCAAATTCACAAGTGAAAGGTATACATGATGTATGATGATTTACACTATACTAAAAGGGAAAAAAAAAACTAAAAAAAAAATGAAAAACAAAAGATTTACAATCACAAATTGTATCATCAGTCGGGTGCTGTCCAACATGCAATTTTTTTACGAGTATTTTTACAGCCATGTGTCACAAACAATTTATTTGACTATACAACAAACAGATTTTGTTTCAAAAAAGTATTTGTTTACATAACTTAGAAATTAATATAAAAATAAACAATGAATTTGACTTTTCCTCAAAAATAAAAAAAAATGGACGGAAAGTCTCGACACAGTAACAAAATTTCTAAAGTACACAAAATGTATAGGCATTGCAATCTATTAATACAAAAAAGCGAATGTAGGCAATGCTTCTTGGCATAACTCTCTGTGTTGCATCACAATATCAGGCAAGGACAAACGATACATACAAGATCAAATAAAATGATGGAAAGCAATATACAAAATTTCAAAGATAAATACAATATTTATAATTGATATGTTACAAAAAATTTCCCTAAGTGACTGCAGGTGTTATGTGACAGTGTTGCAATGTATAAGATTATTTTACTCCTTACCATTTTTAGAAGGAATAAAACTCTTACTAAATATTTAAGTGGATCTGGGAAAATTCAAGACAAGTGTATAAATATTTAGCTACAACTTTGGCAAAATCACAAAAGTCTACAATTTTATAACCACATACAAAACACATTAGGGAATAAGGAACTAGAAGTAAAAGGACAACTTTCTGGTACAAGAAACATAGACTTCACAGTAGCCTAAGAATGCAATAGTATACAGTGCTAGCAAAAAGTTGAAAAACATTGCAGATCACACTTGCTTAATAGGAAGCTTTAGCAGTGGAAGTATATTTTTTTAAACAACAGACAGTAGCATTTTATGTCTGTCAGTGTGCTTGTTGAAGGCAAGAGAAAAAAAATGCAATATCAAAGATACAATTCCTAACTACAATAAGTTACAAAGTTCTTTTTTAAGATGAATTAAGCATGATTAAATCTCCCCTACTTCTGCCGCCCCATCCCTTGCCCCTGGTTTATTTTTATTTACTTCGTGTTCACGTTTATTTTCTAAAATCATATATTTATATTATTTGCAGTTCAATGGCTCGCACTTTCTTGGCCCCTTAATTTCTTACCACACCACAAATTAAAAAAAGAAAGAAAAAGAAGAAAATTCACATTATAGAGACGCACGGCTGTCGTGAGTCAAATTAAGAAACATATTGTGAGGCTTTTGCCATCAGTGTCTTCATAAGGTATATCCACAGAGTTCCTCCCACTAAATGTCACAAGATAGACATTGCCAAGATGTCATCAGATGCGTTTATACAAAATAGGCTTTTTTTCTTCCTTTTTTCTTCAAGACTGAGAAATGTTGAAAATGTGACAAGAAAATCAGTCAGTAAAATGGAATTGTCCGTGAAGAAGTTGCTTACACAATTGATATTTGCTCGAATAAAATCTCTGCAACGAAGTAAATTTTGTCTGAGAACAGAAGTAATAGTCACTTTGATCCACTGATGGGTGATGCTGATTCGGATGGAATCTTCATTTTGCACTAATGCTTCATGGAGCTCATTTTGTGATGAATGGAGAGTGCAATTTACATGGGAGGGACGACCAGTCCGGACATAGCTGAAAAAAGAGAGCAACATTTACCACAGTTAGCCCCTGAACAAAACATACAATTAAAGGAAAGGCAATAAAAAATATAATCTAACTGCAAGCACACATTTATTATTTCAGCCATCTTGCTCCCTATTCTTTCAAGAGCAGTTTGTAATACCCCCCCGCAGAATTGAATGCAAAAAGTGTGCATAATGTGAGGGGAAATAAAGAGGCTGTACTGGGATGGGGGGGGTGAAGAGGGGAAAGTGAAATGTGTTTTTCTCACAAGACACAGTGGAAAGGTTTCACTTCGAGAAGAGGAGCATTCTGACATGCTCCTGCAGAAAGGAACTAGAGCCCCCTGAACGCGTGCAATATTTCTCTTAGCGTTTTGTTAATGGCAAACACTGGACCAGGGTCCCAGAAGGGCCCCCGTGCTGACAACTGAGAAACAACATGGTCACTTCTGGTAACATCAGATACAGGCCGCACTCCCGCCAGCCTGTCGCCAGATCCTTCCTCACTCCCCAAAATTGAAATCCTCTTGCCTGTTTCAACCGGCCTTGTTGTGACTTCACGCATTCACCCAATTGCATTTCAGTGTGCTGTCTAAGTTAGCATCTTAGGGGGCAACACCAAGATCAAAATCCTTTCTTAGGATGTGTGCTTGAAAAAGAGGGGAAAAAAATCCACCACCCAAAGACTTAAGATTGATTTACTTCATTATTTCAGTCATTTTAACAATTAGGTATCTAGTGAGCTGCTGGAATAAAAATGATTCCATCGCTTTTGGTTTATTTGTGGTGTCATGGTTCGAGTGCTTTTAAGTTTGCAGAAAGCACTTGACGGAGGAAGCATTCCTCATTAATTTCTGCAAACCACATATTAATAAGTGTGCGCATGTAACAGCATGAACTTTAATTTCCCAGTTCATTAATTCTAACGTTATTAATTTTGGATGGACACACTATGGGTAAAACATGTTTCCAAAGCAAACAAGTCAGCCTTCATGCTGAGAGAGAGGGGGAAAAAATAAACACCCAACGTTCAAAATAATTGCTTACAGCAGTCTGATGACTACTGCTCTCATGCTTCACAATTAACCTATTATTTCAGCATGTTTGTTACAAACTCTAAGCAGCTTTAAGGTATGTCTTCCAAATAATAAAAATTGTAGTGGTTACTCATTATTCTTTTTTTTTCATTATTTTTCATTATTACCACTGTGCTCTTGCTATGGCAGTAAAGAGGACGTTGTGAATCAGTAAGGTAATAGTAATTCTGCAAAGTTTTCATAAACGAGGAGCTACAGTAATGTCATCTTCAATCCGTTATTTCATTCTGGAGTCGATTCCACCAAACAACTATAAGTTCATTTTGTTTGCTGTGTTAAATGTGAGTTGACCCACTTTAGTACATAGTATTATGTAAACCTATGACAGTTTTACAGCACATCAGGAAAGAGCAGCATCAGTTCTTTCAATAAGGTGATGAAATACGCTGCATAAGTAAGACTCATGGCATCTGTTGTTATGATTATTATCTCCTGGAGAAATTTTATTGAAGCAGATTGATCGTAGTGTTGAGCACTTCATCCTCCCACATCATTCCATTGGCCACAAAAGTTAGCCATTATTAATACTTTTTCAGTTATCGACTTCACACATTCGAAGAGATGAGCATATGCTTTAACGCATACTATATACAAGAGTGTGATTGAAAACGTGTATATGGTCCTGAAGAATTTAATTCAGTAGCATGTAAAACTGTACACGTGACAATTTACACAATTGCCAAACTACAGGGGAAGTTGTGCTCAGGTGGTTGGAGTTGTAGCCTGAAATTTGTGAAGTACATGATTATACCTGAGCCTAAGCAAAGCCACTGCTCGCTCTGTCAGTGACTATCCTACAAAGAATATTCACTGGTACTAAAATAAAATAAGAATATCATGTAAGGTCGCTCATTACAATGGAAATCAGCTGAACCATGATTTACTACTGATTGTTCTTTCATTTGAACCACCAGTATGGGTTCACGATCATACTGAGGTGATGGAAGAGATACGATGGAAGCAATGCTTCCCTAGGCACTCTTAACTTCTCCTCATTGTTAATGGTCAGATAAGTGAACCAATATATAAGCACATGCACATGCATAAAGTCATGCACACAATGGTCTGCCCATCCAGCAGTGTGTCAGCCACACAGTTAAATCACAGCTGTGCAGTGTATTTGCCCTTCCTGAGGGGCTTTTGAAGCAGTCAGACAGGCTGAGGCATCTTGCAACACAACTAGGAAAGAGAAGAGCGGGCTCAGGACCGGAGTGTCTCAGCTCACCTTGAAGTCCATTGCCGTTTGCACTGGTGCAAGAGGGCGGAGGAGAGGCCTGGGGCCTGACGACGGGAGCAAAGGCGCTCTTTTGTTTCACTGCGGAGATGACATTGGCAGGTGAGAATGAGAAAATGCCGTGTGCACTGCTACAGTTTGACGAAAGGGTGACCGAGGAGGCAGCCATGGTAGGGCTTGACGGCACTACTGCAATAAAGCAAAAAATAAACCACCACTCAGAGAGGAGTTCACGTCACACAGGAGGTTCCAAAAGAATTTATTTTCTTCTATTAGGTCTTGCCTTTTTTAAATAATGTAAATGGAACAGAAAAGTCACAAAGAGATCAAATTTGACGGGGAGAGGGAAGGAAATCATAAAGAAATTTCAAAATTTTCCAGTACACAAACAATGATTGAAGGTTGGGTTGGAGTTGAGCCCAATTTCCTGCCTTAGCCACTCTCTGGATAATAGGTCTTAAGTTGGACTCTGACTGTGAAACGTTTCTGCCGCACGGCTAGTGGAAAACTCATTTCTGAGAATTTTAAAGATTTCAGATTTTTATACTTTTAAATTTTTTTATTTTTTGTCAAATTGTAAAATTTTCCAAGTAAGGTGTTCAGCCTCCAGAGTCACCGCTCCTTTTATCCAGTAGCACAACATTCCAGGACATAAAAACAACATAGAAACAGAAACAATGGTGGAACAACCCAAAAAGATTTTTAAAAAAAAGAAAAACGGCAATAACAAGGTCAAAAAAAGAAGACGACGATGAGGAAGGCATTTTTGAGTAAAAGAGAAGCGAAGGGGGCATTACCTTGATACTTACTGCCGTAGGGGGAGTTGGCTGTGGAGCCGTTGAGGAACCCTGGGGAACTGGGTACGCCCAGGTTGGGCATTCCTGAGTTTCCGTACCCATTCATGCTGTTGCTTACTGTGTTGTAGTTAGACTGCTGGGGGGTGCTGCTGGGCACGTAGCCGCGAGGGGAAACGCTGCTGGTGTTACGGCTGTAGCCCACTGTGGAAAAGACATGAGAAAAGAGGAAGTCAGCAAAACTGTTTAGAATCATGTAGCTGAAGATACTTCCACATGGATCAAATGGGAGGAGAGCTAAGCGTGGATGCATGTTCCTGTAGTTGTTGATCTCCAGTTTTTTTCCAAACATTACATTTACATCATCTTGACTCTTCCCCCTTGCATCCAGCAGGAATACAAGTATGTGCCTTTGTACTTCGGCAAGACCTATCGTTACTTATGTATGCGTTATCTATGCATGTGTTATGAAAGTCAGAATGTAGAACAGTGGGTGTGTGTATGGATGTACTTCGGAAATAAAACAATCTCCGCTCCTTCCTGACTTGAGCAGCGGCAACACACACCAGATGCAAAACCATTATCGGCCCTGATGCCGTGCGAATACCAGGAACGGTTATTCGCAGCCAGCCGAACAGAGCAGGAGGTGCTGACGTGGTCAGGGAGCCTCCTGGGAGATTAATTAGCAACAGTGAGGGAAGATATGGCCGCTGTAGCCCTGAAAGGCGAGAGTTGGCCAGGTACCGCTGAAGGGCAAGGCAGATTAGCCGTCACATGCAGCTTATCTCCCCTCATGCTTACATACCCTGGTCATTACCCTGAGATGTCTCTGATACGTTGACGGCAAGCTGGCCACTGAAGGAGTTCACTCCCATCATGCCCCCATGGGATGCAGTGTTGGCCAGTGAAGGGATCTGGTTGTGGTTGCGAGGTACGCTGTACAGAGCCTCAGCAATGTCGGCAGCCCTCTTCAGAATGATCTCCTGTAAGACAAACCACGGGTGTGGGGGGGGGGGGTTCAGCAACATCAATGACACATCCTCCTACCTGTGTTCTCCTACCTCAGCATGAATGCATTTCAGTTAACTCTGCCGAATACATTTCAATCTGTAGAACTACTCCTTCTCTCCAGCTTGGATTTGAACAGAATAATTCTGATCAAGCAGTCGATAGCCCCTTCAGACCTTTTTATACAACAGCTGCTGCATTGTGGGTGTAAAATTCAATCTACTGAAAATTTAAAAGACAACAAACATAATCACATCTTCTGTTAAATATATAGCTACAAATAAACAAAGCAATAAACAAAAAATATTGCTTGTTAGTGTGGCCTAAATGACATGAATGTAAAAGTGCAGCCCCATTTACAAAACGATCATTGCATTTGCATGTATCAAAGTCCCTTATTTAACGTGCACCGCTCGGCGGGTTTATCTGGGAATTTGCATTTAGTTACGGACTCTTTTGGACCCTGTTCAAGGTCATTCTCTCATTTCTATGGCTATATACGCCTGCGTGTGTGCGTGCAAGTGTGCATACGTGTGTCTGTGTGTTTTGAGTGATTAACTACTGTCTCAGATGTGTACCAGCAAGAAATGAATTGAAAGAGGAACAAAAAAATAGGGGAAAAAAAGCTTTCGGAGACCAATGACACCCATGCCATGCCACAATGGCCTTGAGGTAGCTTGGAAATATAAAAAGTGAAGACAGAGCAGAAAACAGGAAAGAGAAAGAAAGAAAGAAAGTGCTGATTTAATTACTACACATATACACAAAGGGAAAGGTTGGTCTGCACAGCCACGCAGAAAAGGGGGTGCATGGGGGTGGGTGTTTACCTGGTTGTTATGGGGCATGCCGTACAGCGCTTCCACAAGGTCAGCAGCCCTCTTCAGCAGAACCTCCTGCAAGGAAAACAGCCAAGTACAGGTTAATCACTTAGCCAAAAGAGTTTTGGGACTGTGAGGGGAAAAACATAATGCAATACAGCAACAGTGGCTGATGTAAGGTAGGGCTATATATTATTATTATTATTATTATTATTATTATTATTATTATTATTATTATTATTAAGAATAAGAAGAAGAATTATTTATAGTAACAAACGTGTCAAATTACTTTCAGTTACACTGCGTAACACTTACAAGCTAAAATGCTTTAGTAGTCTGGTTTAAATGCTAAAAGGAAAAATAAGTGCTTCAGTTTAAATGATGTAGCCAAGCGGGTATTAAACAAACAAACACTAAGCAGCGATACAGAAAGGCAAAGGCATTGCGTTTGGCTGCTAATTCCAAGCACTTTAGTGCTTAAGAACAATGAGTAATTTTCCATATCTTAATTAAACTGGCAGAGTCCTTAAAGACAACATCTCACCCCTAATTCATGCCCCAAATTTGCAAGCGAGTTCAATGCTTATTCCTCTTTCTTCCAAACAATAAAGTGAATTAGCTTGGGTTAATCTAGTTCTTTCATAATGACATTAAGGAATTTTTCAATTAACCTCTTTCACTGCCTGTTGTAAAGGACTTCATAAATGACTTCCCATCCAGCAAGTGCTGAGTGCTTGTGCCAAGGGACAGGGATGCACTGAATTTAGTCTTATCCGTGCACGCACGCTTTCCTCCTACTTTTATGACAACACGGATTAACTTCCTGCTTGGATCTCTTCAAAAACGAGAAGCGGCTTGGCTGGAGCACCACTTCTGCACTGCTTCAAGTGACTCTTTGTCAGTTTGGGTTGGTCCATATCCATACCCCCCCCCCCCACCCTACACACACCCACACCCACACCCACGCCCACCTCATGATCCAAATTAAAAATGGAAAATCCTGTCCTTTTTGGCATACAATACTGAGTCACCTTTCAGTCACCTTTCAGGTCTTTTTCATGTCAAGGCTGAGCAGTGGAATGTAAGCAAAGAATTTTCCCCATTTCATATCTCTTGCCTCTGTTTTAGGACTCTTGGATACGTATATCAACCATTTGCAACAGTTCACCTAAAAGACAAAAGTTGCTGTCCACACAAACTTGGCATCTCCAAATTTTGTGCTGTATGAAGAAGAAGAACTGCATGTATAATGCCCCCCTCTCACACCCCACACCCACAAGCATGGCGCTTTCATTCCATAGAGCATCCTGCCCTGGATCCTTTATCAAGATTAATCACTGTGGGCACTGGTTCTTGTGCGTGCCATACATTTATAAAAACAGCATTTAATCCTGAAAGTTACCGGATGGATGGCTCTTAAAATGGGCATTTACCTCAGAAATTGGTGTCTATGCTTGATGTTGCATGCATCTAGTTTGCATACAAATAAAGAATTATACTTGTCACGAAGCAGGTACAATCAATGAAAAGCCCAGCTGTCTTAATCCGGTCTCATCAGTGGAGAGTACCTCTCTCTGAGTAAGATAAAGTGCTTTTTCCGAGGTGTTAATAATTACTCATAATCTCCTCTATCATATCACAAGACTTTTTACATGCCTTTCAATTTTAAACAACGATTAAAGCAATTAAGACTGTCACATTTACAAGCCATTTTTCATTTCCAGGAAATGTCCTCGCACTCCTTGTCCATATGGTACACCACAGAAGGCGGCATAAGTATAGTTTAAGAAAATTACGTTGCCTCTCATCTTTAATCTGTCATTTGCTGCACAGTGTCTTAACTAATGAACCCGACTTACGGCGCCGCACTTAAGTGGGGCCTAGTTGCGTCGCCAGACGAGGCGGAGTGTGACCCAATCAGTCAAGGATGCGCTGAACAAGTTTGTTTTTGTTCCGGCACAGCCCTGCTCACGTACAGAGACTCACGCTGTGAATACGATTAGCGCGGGGATGGTGTTCGAGGACCGTTTCCATGTAAATTCCTAAGTCGCGACAATAAATGTAATTGACTCTTTTCACGGGGACTTAGCGGGCTTCAGGTTAAACGGAAACTATTAAAGCTCAAAATTAGTTCTGTGCTTGTTTCGTGACAAATGCAAAATGTTATTATTACAGGCGCTCATTGTTATGCACGTGGATGGAGGAGATTTTAAAATGTGCCTGATTACTCACATGCTCGATCATCTAGAATAGTATATATCATCACAGTTAGAAAAGGTAACCAAGGTGATCTGGCTTCAGGTGCTAATGTCATTATAAAACTGTAAAGCAATTACTCTGTTAGTTCTTGCCTGAGGTTATGAATACATTGAGAAGTGTGGAGCCAATAGATCAAACTACTTCAAAAAACAGAGAAAAGAAGATGAATTTTAATGCATGGGTAATTGCTTGACATGAGTGCATTTCTAATAAATTTCCTTGTATATTAGACAGAAAAGGAAGCAAAATAGATTTGTGTTTCCAGGGTGAAACGAGGGGAAAACTGTATGCAATTAATTCTATTTTAAAATGAAACCACTTTTATGTGATCGTATGTGTTTGGTAAAATGTGTACAGGTAGAAGCTTTGTCTATGCATATAGTTATACCTCTGTTCCCCATTATATAGAGAATGGAGTGTGATGATTTGAGGGTAAACCCGAGAGAAAGGAATTTCTGCCACACTACCTGTATGAAGGGTTTTTCCCATATTCACAGGGGGAGCTTGTATAACATGTTTATACAGCTCCCAGTGGGTCCGTTAGTAATTCTGTGACATTGTCTAAAATTAGGAAGGAAACTTCCATCCAAGGCTGGCTCCTTGTCTGTATGGCAACATTATTAGTGTACATCCAAAGCAATACGCTTCCGCCATATTGGCTTTCTGTCATGCCACAATTACCCATCAAACAATGTGCATTACGAATCCCCAGGAAAAAAAAAAGACTGTGAAAATCAATATTGTGGTAATATTATCAACTGGAGAGTGAAGTGAAAGAGAAGGAGGGAGGGCCACGGTTAGACTATTTGACTTATTGCTGATATAAACTTTAAATTACCCAATACTGCTTTACCTGCAATGCCTAGTGTTGATTTTCTCTTTCCACTTCTGTGTTCATTCAAATATATGTAAGGGTCAATTGCTGGTTTGCTTTGAACAGGCGATGACCCCTACACAGCACACTCAGACGGCTGACTTAACAATGATGAATCACTTGGCACTTTCATTTACATGCCGCTGAACTCTACATTTGGGTCCATTAGAAGCAAAATCAAATATTTATGTTGTTTATTGAAACAGCTAGGTTTCATCTTGTGGTGGGAGTGCACCACACGAAGCTAGAACTATTCTGTTTTACCCGAGTTAAAAAAGAAGGAAAATAAAAAAAATATGTAGCGTAATATGGATTTTGCACTTTTAGTTTAACCAACATGTAGCATTCAGCGAAGAAAATAAGTGTATTTTTAAAGTGCTTTATGATCAACGGCCGAATTGGATGTCTGTCTTTCATTAAGGCAATTTATATAGTGCTCTGCACCAACATTCAGATGCTAGTAAAGGCAGCGGGGAAAGGCCTGTGTGTAGAGGCTGCTTCTGTCCTTTTTATTGGTAATATAGATAGTTTAACACATTTACTGGAACAAGATTTTCTGTCCAGATATTGCCCTCCACTGAGACAAAAAGCCAAGTGTAATTGAAACACATCATGTACTGAGCACTAACTGTGTTGGTGGGGATTTTGAGCTTAGCTCCCCTCAACGCAAGGCTGAACTGCACAGTTACCACTTTTATAAATTATGAGGTGACAGTTGATATCGTACGCCCACATGCTGTGCCTTAATGGATATTTGTGGTGTTTGTATTATTAGACCGCCAAGGCGCCCAGTGCTCACTGAGTGGACCAGGAAATTCTACAAAAGAGCCAGCGTAATGTTGCACAAGCTGTCCTCGGTGCCGCACAATTGAAATATGAAATTAGCAGGTTTTCTATTAGCGGGGAACACTAATTGATTGTATCAAAGGCTAATAAAAAATTTTGAATTTTTAAAAAATGTAAGAAAAAAATGGTAAGAGAGATTCGTCTTTCATGTTAGACATCAAACCAGCATCACTGTGATACTTGTCACCCACGTGGGAGCTGGAGGCAAACTGCTCCTTTGTGGAATTCAAATGAAAAAGGACCCTGCAGATATGAATGGGTGGACTTCATTTATTAACCCGCTAAGACAGGGACTTATAACGAAAGCTTTGTAAACAAAAGATTAAACTGGATTGAGCTTTGGAAAATGAAAGGAAAACAAGAATGGAATAATCACAGATCAGAGAGGGTCCGTTTAGATTACAATCACTACAGGCTACTGGAGTGGAAAATGTTTTAATTGAACTATTTCTCCACACAGAAAGTTTGTGCTTCTTCTCCAGAATCCAAAACAATCCCAGGCCCTCGCTCCCTGTGTTTGTGTACGTCCACCTGGCTGTATATGTCTGTGTGTGTTTGGGCCCATGTGCGTCCACAAGAATTCTCTTCTACCCAATTTTCTCGGGGTGATTGAATCAGGGTGGTTCACCAAAGGAGATACATATAATTAGCATACAGTTAGCTCACTGTAAATTTCATTTGCGTGTTGTACTTCTATGAAAAACTGGGGCAGTCCTTCAAACCTCCCTCCAGATACTGACCTTAGGTAACCTTTCCGGATCCCCTGGATGTCTCGGAATGACCTTCTGCAACCTCTGGAATCCGTAGTCAATAGTTGGTTCATTCAAAGCTAAACCAAAGGAAGAGGACAAACCAATCAAACATAAACATCTAAAACGATCATTCTTTCCCGGCTAACAGTACCAAACATTACATAAGTATATATGCATGTATATATAAATTTCAATCCATATATATATGAAGTCTATGAAGTCTATGGTTCTTTTATCTCAGTTACATGGAACCAAACAAGCAATATTTGATCAAATAAATTCAGTGAGGGAGTCAATACATTATGAATGAAGAAGCTGTGAAAGCCCAGCATAGCCTGGGCCACACACTGCAGCCATCACTGTCATCTAGATGATCTCTGCATCATGAACCACTTTCTTGTACAACGCTAAGGATTTATGGGAAACCGGCTACGATGACATATGTCCGGCTTTTGCTAGTCTCAGATTTATCCCTGAGGTTGTTTTTATTTTTTTCCAAATCCCCACCCCACCACCACCACCCTGCCCCACACACACATACCTTCCCTCTTCCTCGGTATATTGCCTGAGCACAGACCGGGGTGGGAAAAGCACTTTGTCTTCGGAGCTTTAATAATCTGTGAATGGCTGACTACAAACTGGTGTGCAGCACTATCATTCTACCACCAGCACCACGCCAGCCTCGTGAAATTGCAGGCCACAAACAGTAATTAATCTCCCCCGCCCCAACCCCGCCTCCTTGGACTTCAAATTGTAATTTTGAGTATGAACCACACCGGGCCATAAATCAGATGGATGCTATGCTGTGCACAGTGTATGAATCACAAGCCCGGTGCATGGGAGACTCAACACAATGTGTTTAACAAGCTTTGTAAGAAGTCGTCGAGGCTTTATGACGGCTCAGACCGATGCGGGAGTGAAACGCAGCCTCCGGGGCAGGCTGAAGAAAGTACTTATTAGAGAGCACCACTTCTCCATGTAAATATCATTTTCAGCAGAGTGACTCTGCAGTGCACAGTGCTACATAAATCAATGGCTTTTTTCTTGAGACTAATAAGGGCTGCCTCCATCTATTCATTACTCAGCCTGCAATTTTGGCCATCAGTCATTACTCAGCATGTAATTTCACGATTAACACCATGCAGCTCACTGACTCCCACTGAACGCAAGTGAACATGGGGGACGAGAGCATATACACAAGTCCCTGACATCGGAGGATGAGAAGAAAGAAAGAAAGAAGCGAGAGAAAGACAGAACTACCCTAAATAATTGGCTGACTTCATGTTCAAGTGGCACAATTATGTGTGCAAACATGGATGCTGCACATGTGCCACAATCGATGCGCAGCTAGGTGCACTTGCAGACAAGCTCGACACGACAGGAACTTGAAAGCCATGATATGATTTGACATCCCATCATGCATCATGGAAGACAAAGGTCTGCACAGGAATGTGAAGCAAGACATTTCCTTGTTAATAAAGCATTGATCCGACATATTGATTTTACACAACATGGCTTTTTGCCGGGATTCTTCTATGCCCCCCCAAGCGTCCCCATAACCAACCATCTTCTCCCGCCCTCAGCTCACCCCAGCCAGCAGCGAAACACAGCAGGCAACGGCTCAGCCATGTGACACAGCCAAATTTTGAATTCCACGTGATGTAAATTTTATATGTGTAAAACCACTTCATGATCAGACCATTCATCATCAGGGGCTGTCAACATTGTCTTTCAGAACAATTCGTCATTGCTCTGGCCCTTAGCCTATGCCAATGTGTCCGGCTGTGAAGGCCACATGTGGGGGGGGTGGGGGTTGTCGAGGGGGACAGCCACAACAAGGGACGGCGCCAACCCAAAGAGGGGCCTCACTTGGAGAGAGATTAGGGCAGAGAATCACACTCCCTGATTAGAGAGCGCCTCCTCGTTGCACATAGTACACAGCAATGTGATGCCCGTCTCATCTATTAGCAGGGAGCGGATCATTAAAACCATCGAGCTTTTAATGAATTTCGCCTGATGAGACCCAGACCAAGGGAGACATTGGCTCATCGGCTATTGATTTCATGCAAATGCTTTGGTGAGGCGATAGAACCGTTCATTAGTACCAAACGTGCCCCTCACTTTTGATAGGAGAGCTTTCCTTTCACAGCAAAGACAATGTAATTGTATAGCTTATTGGAGAATATACAACAGCAATCACGACAATGATTTCTACATCAAGAATATAAATGTTTGCGCATGTGTCCAGCACTGAGAATATTTTTCGGTGGTTTTAATACACCTCTTGGCAGTGAGGACCACAGTGCTAAATTTCTCAAGCCAGGGGTATTCCAGCTTTCATATGCTGTACTGTGTGTGTGGAAACACACCTTTTTGACTTGCATCGCCCATAACAAGCACCCCTACATTTAGAAATTACAATAAAACCATCTCTCTCTTTGTGTTTGGAGGCTCAGTGACAGGTGTTCAAAAGACATCGGGGAGGGGGTGGGAAGGCTCAAGCGTATCATTGGGATGGAGGGGCAGGTGGGGTTGTGGGGGGTGATGTAACTCCACTTGCCTTGCCGTTACCCTGTCCCTTTCAAGCAGCAGCTGGTCCATATGCATAACAGATTGACTAATAACAGACTAAATCCACCTTGAGTCCCTCCCCGAACTTCCAGCCGCTGTGGTCTTGTGATCATAACGTGACACAAGATCCATCACCCCACACTCCCACTGTCAAGCCTGGTAACCCCCCCCTCAAATGCCTGACAAAAGCTAGGCAGGCCAGGTCCCCCCTCTTTGGGGTGGATCCCACTGCTGTCGGAGGAACCGTAAAACCCCACCAAACACATCCCGTAAATCCCCAGCTGGCCCCGGCCAGGCAAGATGTGGGCCCATCCCGTCCTGCCGCTCCGCAGCTCCACCAATCAATACCACTTTCCTGTTTTAGAACTGGGTAATTATGAGGTGGAGAGATTGTCTGACCTTTGACCTGCACTGCATTACTTTGCTGATATTAAGATAAATTGCCTGATTTTGGGTAAACATATGCTGCAATTCAAACTGTCAGCACCGGTTTGCTCAGGGATAATTTGTATTGATCTTCCAGCTTCTTCCCAATTTTGCTTACTGACCTCACGGATAATTAGAGAGGGAAACATGGTGGGCCAGTCAAGGCTATGGTGAACAGCGCTCATGGAGGTGAAGAGTTAGAACAATGGGAAGGTATAGACATCACTGCCTGCTTGTATCCATTGAATTTGTAGGGAGACAACATTTGTGCTTCAGATTCACTGTGTGTTTTTTTTTCTTTACAACACACTATAATCAAAATGGAGTTGCAGCTTAAAGCATAATTCAATCTGTATGAATCATGTTAACCTCTTCACATGCATTTCCATGTATCATTCATATGCAGGAAGCAACTGCGGTTGTTAATTGACTGACATTTTTTTTTAATGATTTCCAAAACCAACCGCTACCGGAAATATGTCTCGGAGATATGTTTAGAAAAGGGGTAAATTTTGCAATACTTTCATAGACAAAAAAGACTAATTACCTTCAATTATTTTTTAACATGCCTCATTTGTAAACAGGATTTGGTTTAATCAAAATAATTTCTTACAACAGGCTTTGCTTTTGTAAGAAGAATTTAAATTAGTTGGAATAACTATATGAACAATTCTGTGCCAAATAAGACAACCGCTGAACGAATGTAATATTGTAATTACACAAATAAAGACATTCCCTTTTTTCAAGTTGTTCCCCCACAAAAGCCAAAAAAAAGTGTATTTCTATCACGTAATAATGTAAACCCCCACACCAGCTAATATTCATACCAATTTAGACATTTGCCGTCTTGAGGATCTGTTGGTCCTCAACACCCTGTTTTCCACCGGAATGCCTTGAAACCCTTTAAAGTTCCCTCAGTCCCTTGCTGAGCTGAATGCTTGCTATACATTCTGAAGGTCATGCAGAAGTGTGAAGGAAAGCTAGCAAAGATGGCAAATTCCACTCCAATGCTTGATAACCCTGACAGGTACAACAACTTGCCCCATTTAGACAACATAACCCCTTAAACTTGTAAAAAATGGAGCAGAGGACATAACTAAAAAATCAGTCTCCGTAATTCTTCCAGAGGGCATCATCTACCCCAAATTTAAAGAGGCACCAGCATTCCCATCGACCCCTTCCTGGTCATTCTGATAACTTTACATCTTTCTCAGAGATAATAACCAGCTATGTCGCTGCAACTGGCTATTACTTTGTCTTAATTGCATTTAACTATTTGAACCTTATCTGCACCATGGTGCAGCCACCCCAAACACAAAATAAGGGAAGGCTCAAGGGGGAGGGGAAGGGAGCTGAGGTGGAGTGAGACGAGACGAGAGCCATTGGAAAAACCGGAGTGGTGGAGTGACCAGTTCAAGGTATGAATGTGAATTCTGGTGTGTGATGGCCGATCAGAAAGCCGAGGGGCACGCTCATAGGAAAGGCCAAGCACCGTCTGTTTTAGATTTGTCTTCATTCTCCTTCTCAGTACACACTCCTAGAAAAAAAAACACTGACAGGAAATATCTCAACACTGGCAATTCATTGTTTTGCAGGATTTTGGCTTGTGGGTGGGAGGTACAGCAATGACTGGTTCTTTTTTTTCTGTTTTCCTTTTGACAAGAAAAAAAAATCTTGCTGCCATAATAAAAACAGGAAACGATTCATTTGCTCCTTAGCAGCTGCTGGATTTAGCCATAAATGAGTTCTATTTCCATTTAAATAATGATCATCTTCCTGCAACTTCCCAACCATGCGTTTGTAATAATTTTGTTAGTTTTCCCTGCCGAAAACAGCCCACCGTTATAATTGCAATTTCTTTTAGGCACTGCAGAAATTTAATCCATGCCAGCCAACGAAGCATTTGTTTCTGTCAGAGCAGTCTGAGATTTTGAGATGTGATCTGCTCCACTCCGACACTGAGAAAACAGGACTGTTTATACAGAAAACAAATGCATGGAACAGCCGTGTCCCCCAGAACAGAAAGCCAAGGATGTGTTTCAATGGGGGGGACACTTGTAATGTGTAGAAATTAAATAAAGCTAAATTAAATTACTCAATACTGCAAAATTCCTCTAGAGGGTGTTGGTGATTCCAGTGTCAAATAGATACTTGCTGACAAGAAGTTTACACATTAACCAGCAGAAAGAGAGATGGGAGGGGGTAATGCCAATAGCAATTAATTCACCTTGAAGGTATTAAATGCCCTGTTCATAAGTAACTAGGTAGACTTGACCAGGTGATAAAGACCATTGGAGAAAATGATTCCATCCCGCCCAATGAGAACTACCTGCTGGTAAGCATGTCACTGGAAGAGAAAATACACATCAACTCTCTTAGTACCATAGCAGTGGTAAATTACCAAAAATGCTCTAATCTCCATCCAAATGACTGCAGATTTTCTTTCTAATGTTATATATTTTTGCCAAACATCTATAGAACATCAAAGTATTTATGTTATTCCCAAAATAAGCAGTTGCTTAGTGTCTGACGTGGTTGTAACCTCTTCATTCTGTGATGAGCTCTTTCCAAAAAAGTAATTTTGTCTCCAAGCACTTCAGATGTTCCGGAAATTAAAATTTCAAAGATCCACAGCACGTGCAAAAAAAAAAAAAAAAATCAATTGGTCAAGATCAATGCTCATTCAAATTTCATGAACTTTGAACCGATACAGGCTAGAACACAGGAGGTGGCTGGAAATCCAGCCAGTGATTTTGGTCCTGCTGTGGGTAAGATGTTGCCAGAAGCCATAGAACGATGTGGAAGGACCACTCTGCAGACTAGTTATGTGGTTCATGGTCTTTCTTGTTTCCGTAAAGTGGGACCCACCACTGTCACCTTATATGCCCTCTTCATAAAGTCACACCACTGTGACTATAGGTGTCTCCATGCCAGTTCACCACACAGGTAGACTTTACACATTAATGGCCAACAGGAATGAAATCAAACCAGTTCCCTTCACAGTCAATAGCAGGTGCAAATTAATATTGTAAAATGAAGATCGATACATGGACAGCGTCAAAATCAATGGTGGCTAAATTATTGCTGCATTTTCCTCCTTATTTGAGATGAGTTGTGTTTTCCTCTCAAAGTCAATACTTTTCAGCTTTTCTCGTTAATTTCTCAATAAATTTGGCAATGAATTTCAATCACGGGCGCCGACGGGGCACACAGAGGCCCACGAAGTGCATAGGAAACACAGAAGCACTGGGGTGAGCGAGCGCCTCATCTATCAAGAGCCAGTCCTGCTTGCTGAAGCAGGACTAATGTCCCTGACTTAGTAAGGACAACCTATTTAGAGGAGTGTTAAAAAAGAGATCCAAAATAAGAACGAAACTGAGCCAATTATATCCAAATCAGTCCACGGTGCCCTCTTACAGATACAAGTTTCTCTCTCTCTCTTTCTTTTTTTGTGCCTTTGCAGCAGGATCTATAAATAGCCAATGAGGGCAACAAGAAAGGAGGTGCATGCTCGATTGCAGCCACTTGTTTCAATTACAGGCTTGAATTTCACAGGTCACTTAATAATTACATGTCATAAAAAAGGAAAGAAAGAAAAATGAACAAGATTTTTCTCAAAACACCATTTCCTGACAGAGGAGACGGTGTCGCATCGGGTGGCTAATTGGGAGACAGGCTCTTTCCATGCCTTTCGATACTGTCCCTAGGCGTTTGAGCGAGGCCTCCTTACCAAGGCCTCCTCAACATGCCTTCCTCTGGAGAGTGTCTCCCACTCTGGAGGAGCTGACAGCAGGCGGTGGTGCGGTGATCTGAAGACACATGCAGGAACAAGATGCACATCTTTGTTTCCCCGATTTAAAAAAAAGAGTATCCTCCCTGACAACTACTGGATAGCATTCAAACAACTCTGTTTACATATCTCCCAGAACGCCTTTGATTAGGGCCTTCTACAATGCCACTGTACCATCGAACTCAGCCCTGAGGTAGGGTTATGGCAAACGGGTTGGGGGTGGCATAAGGAAACAGGGTTATCAGATAGTTAGAGATCAGAGACTACAAAGTGCCTCTGGATGGGAGGGGAATCAAGATTCTGTGTGTTGAGGGATTTCCTGATGGACGGATAGCACAGCCCTAAGAGCTCACATCCTCCGATTCATGTTTTGATACAGCAATCAACAGCCTCCCACTTCTCAGAAATAATAGAGGGAGCCATACCAATTGATGGCATGTGCCACTTTGTGCAGCTATACAGCTTTACCCATGTTTCGACATCTTGACAAGGAACCGCTTAAAAATGGAATATTTTATTTCTCTCACTACCCCTTGCAATAAACACAGCTGTTACTGTGTACTGTGTGTACTGTTACTACACTCCATTTTAAGTATCACTAAATACTCAATAAGTACATGCATGTTTTTGCAAGTCTACAGTCTATTTATAGTATTTTTTAATTAATAACAAAAAACATTTCTTTGAAAATACGTGTGTGTGTGTGTGTGTGTGTGTGTGTGTGTGTTTGTATATGTATGTATATATGTATGTATGTATATATATTCTAGCATCTTTGACATTATATGCCAATCTCGTGAAGACAAGCAGGGGATGACCCCTTTGTCCTTTTGCCAATGACAAATAAGCTGTCGCCACTGCTCCTCATTTTGTCAGCTTTGGCACGGATAAGTCGATACCCTCACCTTCACATGGAAAAAGTTTGTGATTTATTCGACCCTCCAACCACAGACATTTTGGCATGTCCCACCTGAGTAGTGAGAGAAGAGCAAGCTTTTGCCAAAGTTCTTCAAAGAGAGAACCAAACGTACAGGAGGATGATAGACAAATGGATCTTGTTAGACCAGCCAAAAAAAAATGTTTGACTCATACTAATAACAAAAAGGCCATGGCGGTCACTATGGGTGCAAAGACGGAGCACCCTGTCACTGCAGAGGTTGGGAAATTAGCAAATAACGTTCCGCTTTCCTGATAGATGTGTGAAAGTTCCCCCTCAAAGATCATTTTTTAACACTTTGATGCATGTCCACGGTCCCACCGGAGGCAACGAAAAGTTTACCGGCCCTCAATTTTCCTGTGATAAATGGGGAGCTGGTAAATGTACGATTTCTGTATGAAGTATAGTTCATTTTAAGCAATTCCGGTAAATGTGTGTCACTGATTAGGACAAATAGTCCTACCAGTGTGATAGCCCCGATGGTGTGTCTTATTTCTTCCTGGCCTCCAGTGAGGCGTAGAAGGCTAGTCCGTCAATGACCACACCTAAATAGAAGACAATTGCTTTGATACAATTAGATTTGAGCCCCGAGCTTTATTTATGACACCTGTCACTGTTTGAAATCATTGTGGGGACGCTCAGTAGGCAGCAGTGTTCAACGTCCCATTTGGATAGACCCGGTCGTATGACATTCCCACTTTCACATATAGTCGTTTTCTTTGTACATGCTATTATTTTTTGTTAAAAAATTAAGACTAAACTAAATTTTAAAATTACTGTTGACTTTTACTTTTCTCCTTTTTTACTGCAGAACAAGGAAGACATAAAATAGGTGAATTATGGCTATGTCAAATTGTACATAATGGTGCATTAGTAACAAGACAACTGGCTTTATGAAACTGCTTGATCAGCTACTGATGGCTCTTTTGAGTGAGCTGTATTGATAAGAGGACAAACATCTCTGCTCCCTTAGACTGGCTTCGGATGCTGCTGACTGCTCCCTGATCAATGGATTACCAATACAGGTATCGGACAGGACACAAACCGACAAAATAAATGGCTAAACAAACAAGGTTAAAGTAAAAACAGCGCTCTCGGACGGGGGGAAAGGGCTCACGTGCTTGGAAAAAAGCAGATTTTAAAAGGGCTCAGAAATGCAGCAGTAGATAAACCAAGGTCTTCCCACCACTGTAGCCTGGGTTTCAAGAACAATCCTGATAAAAAAGGCTCTCCTATATGGCTCACATTGTAACATGATACACAAAAACTGGCAAGACATTAGATAAGCATACAGCGAACGTGTCCCTCTGCAGACAGTGTTTGGGTAACCTCTCTAGAAGTTAGCTCTCCTTCTTTCAATCCTTTGTTTTCCCTTACACTAATTTAAGGCTGAACTCCTAAATACAACTTGTGACCCAGTAAAAACACAGCACACTGCTAATATACGTTGGAGCCAATTAGCCGAACGTTTTCAGCTCGAGCACAAGTAATTTGTTTAAAGAGGGCTGACCTCTAAGACAGCCAGTTTGTGTTGGCCGTGACAGGAAAGAGCTATTGACTCCGGCCCACACTGCAATGCCATCGACAAAATCGCATCTGAATGAGCACAAAAGACTTAAAGCAGTTCGGTGCCGTGACACCTTCACTCAAAGGGAGGAGTGTGTTCTTCTGCTATTTTTTCCCTCTCTGCTCCTCTGTAAGTGGAACATTGCCAGCAAGGGCAAGCGAATACCAGACAAGCCGGTCAGTGTCGCAGGCCCAGCGATCGCTGGTTCGCTGCCAAAGCGACTGGTCCGATGCATTTTTTTTCCCTCGCTGCGTTTAAAACATATTTGTGTTTAATCAATTGCCCTTTTCAAATTCGATGAAACCAGGCGACACCAGTAACGATTTTTACATTTCCCTCTCAAACGCAAAAGCTCGCCACCTTGCAGGAAATCATTATTGCAGTACACGTCTTGCAGATGTGCTGCGAATCTAGGAAACATTCCATGTGTTGCACGTTCAGATGAACTCCGTGCCTGTGACGGAAGCGTTCGACTCTGCCGGCGAACTGCCGCTTCGACTGCGCTGCTTCGTCTGCTGCAAACAACACGTCGGCTCCCAGTAATTAGCGGCAATTTCTTTAATTGAGTGAAAGAAGTTTTTCCAAAATGAGGGAGGGCTTCAACAGAATATTTCGGGTGGCCTGGGTCAACATGAAAAGTTCTAAATGAGCTGTGCACAAGGCATGCTGAGAACAGCGGCTTAAAATCCATTTAGTAAAATTCCTTTTGTTAAAATGGGCAGCCATTAAAATGCATTTACTCCACAAAAATTATTTGCCATTCTGAAACTACAGAGACCTTTTTACATTTCAAGTTCAAAGAGGCAGTTTATGAAGTAATTACAAGCGTAAAATCTGCAAATTGTTTCAATCAATGGAACATATAGGGATTTAGACCTCATTTCAATTCTTATTCTTTATGGCTCTTTAGAATTATTGAAATATTTCAAAGCATTTTTTTCAAAGGCTGAAGGATAAAGAAAAAAACAAAATATGCACCTCTGAGCACTGGTCAAAAGAAAAAGAACAATTAGAATAAATTTGACTGCAATAATGGCATAATTATTACTGTACTACTTATCATTTAAACATGCATTAACATAAACTGCAAAATGAGCTGTTAATTCAGTTCTAAACATCCAACCAGTTTGTTCTGTAGTTTATTGTCCAGGAGGCAAAATACTATTAAACAGCAATTTTGTATTGAGTGATAGTTAATTCTGCTGGTAAGTGCTGGCTGCTTTAAAATTGCTTCGCATTCTTTAATTTGACCTTACAACTGGGGTGAAGTGAGCCCAGGGAGGGGGAAGAGTGCTCTGGGAATACGTGGGACCATAAGAGAAGTGCCGGACAGGTTGTTTGTGACTCATTCTTTTAATTTAGCGTGCTAATCTTCTCTGCAGCCAAAGAACTGCCAGGGAACATTACCTACATATATTGGCTAAAGAGGAGCAGGGAGTGGCCACAACACCTGGAATATCGACAACACCACCGATTGTGACATGGGTACGCTGGGATACAGCCATACCTATGGCCTGGAGAGAATGAACAGGATCCCTTTTAGCATGGAAGAGTAAGGAAATTTGTATTTTTTTTTTTTTTCCTTTCTTAAAGACACTTATTTTATAAACAGCCATATCTATAGGAAAGTATATGTGTACAGTGCTAATTCCTCAGTGTGTATACCTTGCTTTAGACATGTATCGCTACGCTGTTGATGCACTTTGGTATCCTGGAACTTTCCTGCCCTCCAGACTGCTCAAGCTGCAAGGGGGGGGTTAAATGTTGGAGGACCATGTCCAATGGAGAGCTGTGATAGGAAACAGCTGCCCTGCAGGGGGTTCAAGCCTGCCTTTCCAGGGGCCCACAAAGTTTTCATGACCAGGGCTAAGAGTGGGGCTCAGGCTCAGTTTTCAAGGAGCGAAAGTAATTCCTGATTATTATCTCATTGTCCTCGTCAGTTTTAAACCAGACAGAAGCTTCCAGGGCAGACAGGCTGTGACCCCCCCGGCTCTGTTCTACACCCCTCCAGCCACCAAAGACAGATAGGCCGGCATGCCTCTTTTGTTACTCATGACGCAAGCTGACCAGGAAAAAGGCAGCTTGCACACATCACTCAGACTCATGCACAAGTGCCTTCTTACACACGCCAATATACTCCCAACCCTAAGCCATTCTAACCAAGCCATTCTTGAACTGCAGTGCGTGATACTGGTTTCAAGCATTAGCACACAGGCATAGGCACACATATACACTTGTACAGGGGAATAACAGAACATTTTTTTTAAACAACAGAGTGGTGTGTGAGTGCAGTCATGTGACATTTTGTAATGGCTTGACATTAACAAGATTTGGCAGCCACCCTCCCCCCTGTCCCAAAGAATGGTGGTCTGAGAACGGATAGAGTTGCAAGGAGAGGGTCCATTCCATGCCCTCCCCCACACCCAGTCATGCCTCACCCTCGGGCTGAGCCACTCTCACACGTATTAGAATCTTAGAGGGCAGGGGTCTGTATTGTTCCACCGGGGTGGGCTGCTTGCACCGTGGTTAATAGCACTTAGCGGACCATGAGCATAATGTGAGAGTAGAGGAAGGAAACGAAGAAACAAAAACAAAAAACAAAAGTGAGAGTCCTACCAGTGTAGACGAATCGCCCCGGGGCCCCTTTGCAGAATTGCTTGGACTTGTAGGAGAGGGTTACTTCCACCACACCGGGAATGTGTCTGGGTGGGGTCTGCACTCGGATGGCGTGGGGGGTTATCAGCTGCAAGAACAGGACAGGGCCAGATGTCAAAGGGTGGGTTCAGATATCAAGGGGAGGAGTCAGACATTGGGGGGCGGGGTCAGAAGTTGGGGGCAACACGCCAGAACCATCAGTTCTACACAATTACCCCAAACCAGACCACCGTCTTAACGAGTCCCCCACGCGTGTGGTCTGGCTCAAGGTCCTGCTTTTTTTTTAAAGAAAATGTCTGCAATTTATCCCTGGCTTTCGATTTTTGCAGGAAAAGCCAGAGGGCATCGTTCATGCAAAAATTGCCTCCATATGTCTCCCTATACCCATTTTTAAACTTGTAATATTTCAGTGCTAATTGTTGAATTGCATTGCGGGACCTCCTGGTTGCGCCTCTCCATGGGAGAGGTTAGGGCTTCCTTTTCAGTTAGCAACTCTCACTTTTGCTTCTCTGCCGGTAAAATTTTACAATTAAATCTATAAAATGCAAAATAAGTGCCTGCCATTATTCAATGCATCAAACCTGCAGGGAACAACTGGGTAAAGTTACAGCAAACAATTTGTCTCTGGCAACATACCTCACTCCAGACAAGCATTGTCCCAAACACAACTTGCAAGCCATCAAAGAAGTTGTCACCGATGATGATGACTGTGGCACCTCCTGTGGTCCATCCTTCACTGGGACTGATGGCCTTTATGCATGGGGTAGCTGCTTGTACAAGGCAGAAAAAGAGAGACCTTAGGACCCAGACCTTTGCACGATGAACCTCAGTTCCACTTGCAAACCAGGCAGAGAAGAATCAAAACATGAATGATTGTTCCACCAGGCATAACAAGCAAAAGCATATATCAGTGTACTCATGTAGTTAAGGCAAACCATTAAATGTTTTACACCGCAAAGGCCAAGCTGTAGTGTGCAGGCACATGAGAAAAACGACTTGATGTTGCAAATTGCATGTCAGGGCAAATATGGCTATTACAAATGATTAAGCAGTGCATGCATGTGGCACGTCGATTTATCTGCACAGTTTACTGATCTAAGCAGAAACAGTCGAAAGGTTGGTGACCAAGAGAGGAGTAAAGGTGTCGCATTTCTTGTTCCTTGCAAATGAATACTAATTGGGTCAGGCCTTTCAACCTTAAACTTTACATTCAGCTCAGAATTTTATCATTCCTTCCCTGCTGCCTTCCCATCTATCATTCTACAATTATAGCTTTTCAGTTTTCACTGAAATGGAAAAAAGCCTAAATCAAAAAGTGCCATATTAATAACTCTGTCAAAGGGGCATGCACGGACACCGAATATTGTTTGTCTACATGAATCTGCGTGCCTGTTAGCTTGACCTCTTGCAATGACGCTTACGGCCCCTGCATTTGCATAAGTCATTGTGACATCAGGCAGGCTGCCGCAGCAGGGGCAGAAGGTGGCAAATGCGGTGTTGGTGGCCAAGAACGGAAAGAGAACCCAGTCAAATAGCTTCAGTCTGCTTTGATCCTGTCCTCGTTTACATTCTGTCCACAAACCTTTCCTCACCTGGCTTTCACAAGACTTTCTGTGAGCTCACTTTTATGTGGCGGGACAGATATCGAAGTGCAGTTGTCTGTCTCTATGTAGGAAAGTGCGCATCGCATAATGATAGGTCATTATATAAACCTCTCTACTCCCTTTCTTCCTTCTGCACATTTTTTCAGCCACTCACTGTTGACACAGCAAAGACAGTAGTGTTTTTCTCCGCAGAGCCGTCCTAAATAATTCAGGGTTGTTGTTCAGCAATCTGTAAAGCCTTTTAGTATAATTGAGTTTGTTCCATTAATGTAGCTGAGATCATTTCTTTTCAACAAAATTTTTCTGATTGTTTTTTTAATGTACATTACTGTACAAGTTTACAATTTGGTTTTCTCATGAATTATACTACAGACAAAAGAAACTCCGTTTTTAAACATTTTTGTCACCAAATATCAGTAAAATTGTTGCATTACAAAGGTTTCATGAGGTCTTTAGATAGAACGATGAGATTAGAGTGAAACTAAAGGTCGTGTTTTCTGTTAAGCTGTCAAGGCACATCTGAGTTATGGAAAAAGCATGAGAAGGGTGCCTGATCATGTGATGTGTGAAGGCGGAGTCACCATGGGAACCCTCGCATCGCTAATCATTGTTAGCTATTGTTGTGTCAAACACTTCAGACAAGCAGCCCTCTTTGTTTGCTCTAATGTTGGACTAGTTGAGGTTATATTTGCTCAATCCATTCCTACCCCCACAGCGCTCCCCCCACCGTCGCACCTCAACCATCTTCCCCAGGACTATGCCTCAGAGAGCCCCCAGCACAAACACTTGGATTCTGGCCTTAACTACTGCTGTTAACTTCATGCTAATAAGTTCATACAAATTTTCATTTCTGAGGCTTGCAAGTGACATTTGCTTTTCTTAATTGCAGGCAGCGCATTTGAAAAAGGATCAACTCTCTGTAGGCATTGAGACCCCTCAAAGGAAGTGACCTTCATCAGCTCTGCCAATTACAGCAAATAATTCACCAAAAATTACAGTAAACAAATTTACTTTGTGTAGGGGGGCAGTGATGGTGACTGGGGTGTGTGTGGGGAGGGGGGGGTTGGTGTGGTCTGGCAGCTGCGGTAAGACCACAGTACGTTGCCTCGGAATTTGCACTGTCTGTCACGAAAACAACATAGGGCACTTGGGTGGGGGGTTCCACAAGTCATCTTCCTCCTCCCCTTCTGCCCCTGAAATTTGCATACATCTCAATGCACACATAGAAGAGGAACATGTGTTCACTGGGAACCATGGCAGAGCGAATTACGTGGACAGCATTAGCCGTCTGATGATATACGTGCAAAATGCACTAAAGCAGCTGATGGAAATTTGATGGGGCAGCTGAAGACAGGACAGAAAGGCTGGGGAAAAATCACCAGATTTAACCTCTTACTTCATTATGCCACTTCAGAGTTTACACATTGCATCCATTGAAACAAGTGTTGTGCTTCACATTTATTGGAGGCATAAGGCTGGCTTGTTTCACAGTAACAAACACAATAATATAGCCACATGGTTTGTACTATGTGCAAATAAAAAAACAGGGCAATTATCAAAACTGATGGAAAAGTTAACCCTGATCATAAATTTTCCTTCATATAAAAAATAAAAAGTAAACATGGATGTTGTGTGTTTGTTTTTTAATCTCATTTGGATGTCGTATTATCATGCTGCAAACGCTGCGGGATCTTTCTAGGTGTCGTTCCTCACACCAAGATAAATCCACGGCTTTTGTTTGACAACCCTTTTTGTGCTTCAAGTGGATGGTCAACAAGCAGCCAAGAACGCCGGCAGACTTTTAAGCACCCCCCCCCCCCGCCGACCGCCCCCATCACACACCCTTGTGTATTATTTACCAAACATGATCAGCGTACAGCCTGTGGAGGCTGTAATTAGCACTGTCGTGCATCTCGCACACCGGTCTCGGGTGCCTTCCACCCAGACCCTCATGCTGAGCCACTCAAACAGGTCTCATCTTGCCTCGTTGAAGACTCCTTTGTTCTGCCTGCTAAAATGTCTTGTAATTGTGCTGGGGACGGCCAGATGGCTGCCGATTCTGCGGCTGACGGGATTATACCTTCTACCTCTCCTAGGGCCATCTGTTCCTTTTAACTGGCTAAAACCCCACAGCCTGGATTCAGTTGTCTTTATTGCATGAACCTAACAGCATTACAGACACTTGGCATGCAAATGGCTCCTGCGCTGCAGGCTTGTCTACGATGAGGGTTTATACACGGGCAGTGCTGAAGCAGCTTATAAAATGAGGAACAAGTGTGTGTCTGCGTGTGTGTGCCTGTATGCCTGTGTATCGTTATATGTGAGTGAGTTTGCATAAAATTTGTCTCGGCTTGAATGTGCATCTGAGGTTCTGCATGTGGCTTTGCTTTTGTGTGTGTGTGTGTGTGTGTGTGTGTGTGTGTGTGCATGCACAGGTGCTGCATTCTAGTTTGTGTCATAAGTTGGGCCCTGTGAAGATCAGAGGTTACAAGCTATGACACAGCTTTCTATTTGTCCTTCGAACTTTAAAATCACATCAAAGTTGTCACCCAATTTTTATTGCAGCATTGACATAATTTTGCAATTTTGTCATAACCCAGTTATGTTCTCTTAAAAATAGGGTAAAAAATTAATGATATTAAATTAATGTTAAAGAAATCCCTTTTCAACCACTTGTGACAGTATGACAACAGCAGAAAACTGACTGCGAGCTGCTGTGAAGGGGACACTTCAAGGTTTAATGTTAGGTTAAAAAGCACACAGGTGCAGGCAGTAAAGAATGTGTTTCTAATCCAAAGCACACTGCCCTGTACCTGAGGTCAGGGATTTATGGCAAACATGGATAGGATTACGTTTTATTATCATATATGCTTTTCACATGCAGAGGACAGCGATGAGACCCCCTGATCCAAACATGTTTCTTTGGTGCTTGTTCATTTTGCTGATGCTTCCAAACACAAAAAAATGCATTTTTGCTTTAAAAAACTCCAAGGTAACTGAACAGAATATTAAATTCCAGACAGATAATTTAGAAGATTGAGTCACAAACTTTAAATAAGAAAAATCATTTATAAACTGTAAAGCTTTTTAACAAAAGCAAAAGGAGGATTAAGATGATCCTTTGAATTTGAGTGTGTGTGGGTGTGCAGGGGGGAGTTATGTGTGATTAGAAAATGTTCATTTTAACAGACTTATAAGCTATTTCTCATGCCAACAAATGTTTGTACAGTAGCTAAGGGTGTTTTTTTCTTCTCTGGATTCTGCTTAGTCAGTCACAGTACCATTCTGCACACGACAGTAGCTGCTTGCCTCACCACAGCCATGTACAGAGGATCATACTGACCTCGTGAACTGAATCAAAAATTGCCACAAACTGAGCATCTCCCCAAAAATGAATGCGACTGGGCAGGAAGGATGAACGAACTCAGTTTTGAAAGTGCAATGATCCAGCAGAGAGTAGTAACGCAAAAAACGCTTGTGTGGAACTGTACCCTGAATTCTCACAAGAGACAAGCAGCAGGGAGAAGAAGGTCTCAACCCCACTAATTGCTCTCCTCATTAAAGCCAGTTGCTAAGCAAAACACACCTACATACCATCCAACTACTAAAGGCGAGATAAACAATACGTCACTGGCCATAATGATAATTACATTCAGAGCAAACCTTGATTTTATTTTTTATATATATATATATATTTTTTTTTTTTTTTTCCCAGTAATCTAATTATGAATTAGGAGGGAAGGACAAAAGTTTATTTTTCCTCACTACATGCTTAGAAATAATTCTTTTTTCTTATAATGTGAAACCTTCCATAATATGATAATTAATGCTTGACAAGGCCACAGAGAAAAACACGGTATGATGGTTCCATTTTTATACAAAACAGGAGCATAAGATTATTCAAAACATCATTTCACTGAGCTACGTGCAAGATTTGCCCATTAACACTGTTGGACAATTTTTACTGTATTAGTGCAGCGTAAGTAACTTGATCAATGGCACTGTAGTGGGACCAAACTCAGGTACGTCACCTGCAAAGCAATGGCCCTAAAAAGTACCTGTCCGCTGCCCTATAAGATGGGTCTCCCTGTTACATTATTGCACAGATAACTAGCTCTCTCAGCCAAGTTCTGCTTCTCCATAACCTTTGCACCAAATATGGTCCAGCAGCCTGGGCAGGTAAAGGTTAGAAGGTTACTCTCTGTGCATTTTACATTTGAATTTCCCAGGGTTTCGAGGTCTGAATACAACCCCTGTGAGCCCTTTTCCTTTTTCCTGCAGACGAAGCATTTGGTCAATCATATGGAACTGGTTGGAGGAAAAGTACTATGTGCTGGTTTTCTCACAGAAGGACCAAACCCTCTCTCCAACCCCCTGCCACCCAGCAATGCCAGGGCATCAGCACATTCTTCCAGGGTTAGGCAGTGTCTTATTGTGTTTTTCCCTTTTTTGCTTCTGTGTTTGTGATCATTCATCAGACATACAGTTTATGTAATGCTGAAAGTTTTTCTGAACAAATTAGGAAGTACTTTTAAAATCCAGGTGCTGCTTTTCAGATAAAACAGCAATAAAAACAATCACATTAACTGGCAGAATGGAAGAAGCAGAGAGCAACTAAAAGTACCAAATGTGAAGGATGGGTGCCATGGGTGGCAGAAATAAACACAGCAGAGCTGTAAAGAAAGAAAGAAATGGGAAAAGTGGACTGGAGCAGAGATATCTAACAGTATGGGAACATATGAGAGAAAAGGCTGGACAAAAAAGTATATGTGAAGGAAGACACGATGGGGAAAAAAGCACTGCAAATTAAAAGAGATGCAAAATGTGCCTACCATTCTCCAGATAAGGAGCCGTACCTTCGGATGGGTCGAGGCGGCGGGCTCGTCGGCCATGCTTGGAGTTGTTGTGTACAAACATGTTGTCCGACACGGCCAAGACGTGGCCGTCCACATTGACTGTTGTTGAGATAACAACCTGCAGAAACAGGACAAAGGCCAATCGGTAACTTGGCATTCAGATTGCTACGGGCCACTTGGATAGAGGTAACACACAAGAATCACCAGAGATCAATTTGACTAAACCCACCCAAGCCGAAACTTCGGCAAATTTCATCATTAGACTATAATGAATGCCAAAAACACTGGAGTATAACAAAGACCATTAATCTACTTTGCTCCTCAAAAGAATGTCCTGGGAAAAAAAATCCTAATGGTTTTTCTGTAGTCTACATTTAGTGTTTGTAAGTGTAACTGTCACTGATAGCTCAGTTTAACATTGGAGGGTCATAATCACAACGTCCCAGTGAATCGTGTGAGTCACCCCTTCCTTTACACAGTCCACAGCCTCCAGTGTTGTCTTTCTATCATGTGAGAATCTGCAAGGACCACAAGTCTACCTTTATTTTCCAGACCAGCACTTGATTTTAACTTCTGCTCTTTGGGATGGGGACACTGTGGCCCGAACTTTTGGTGTAAATCTGTGGGCAATTTTTGTAAATTTTACAGCACTCAAATAGAAAAGATGACTCGACATATGCACTGTCCAGGTATTCTGAAGGAACTTTTATTTTATTAATCATGAGCCTGTTCTTGCCCAAATACTGAACAAAATGACATCCTGTACAACGCCTTTGCCTATAGGGATAACTTTCACGTTCAATTCACGTTCTTAGTAAAGTTAATTTAGGGTGAAAACTCCAAGAAATTCTTTTAAGTGCCAAATACCACTTCAGAGACACATCTTGCTTTTTGCTTCAGACAAAAAAACAGGAATTATAAATACAATGTCTTTGTTTATTTCTTAACAATGAGACACTGAACCCAGTTTCTGCTGAATTCAATTTTTTTACATTTATTCACTTAGCTGATACGCTTGTCCAAGGCGAAATACAACGTTAGATATGTACGCAAAGTAACTGTCAATGATTAACCTGTTTACACAACTAGATAATTTTTAGTGCATTATGTAAGTACCTTGCTTAAGGGTACTGCACCAGGAGTGGATATTCAAATTTGCTGTCTTTATGCTGAAAGACGATAGCTGCAGCCACAACGCGCCCTGCTGCCAGCTGAACATCATTACCCTCAAGCCGGGTCTTCCTCTTCATTCGAATTACAGTTTTCAAAATACCTTATCTAGTCATCATAAAATCTGACAGTTAGGTTAACAAATGAGCCTCATTAGATCCATCCTGGTCTCAGCCATTGCCAGTCCTTTAAGCATTACCATCACTTTCTCTCCTACTAACAGTCACTGTATCTATTGATCTATTGATCTATCAATATTGATGTATTGATCCACTTTGTTACCTAATTGGAATCCAGAATCGGTTTCAGATGGATGAGTGTCACAATTTTCTAGCAAATGAGGCAAGCAAAATAGAAGACTACCCTCTGTCTATTTAGTAAACAAACCCTTCAGTCATTCTTTTTTCTGCAATCCCATTAAACTTCTAATAATGAGGCTTTTGCATGTGAATGGAACGCCACTTATGAATGGGGAAAGTGTTTTGGGTGGTGGCGTTGAAGAGTTGAGAGTAAAAACTCTCAGGTTCATTTTAAAACTAACTGACCTCAACATGTCAATGAAATTCTGTGCTGTTTTGGGGGGGTTTGGAGGGGGCAGAGGGGAAGGAGTGAAAGAGCCCCTTTCTTGACTGCAGGTTCAGAAGCAGGCCACCGAAAGGATGATGGATAGGCCTGCTCCAGGCCCCCAGCTGCTTTGTACTAGTAAGCGGAAAGCAAAGCAAGCGCAACTTGAGCCGTTGCCTGCCGGGCGCCCTCGACAGGCGTGTTCGGTAAATTCGTTGCAGAGATGGTGCTTTGTCTGGGGGGGCAGCGGAATGAAGGTGAAAGTCAAACCAGCACTTAGTTCATTGCTGCGAGAACATGGGTTACTCTTCAAGCAGGAAGGTAACAGTTTTGTTATGACTGATTCATTTTTGTTTTTCTTTATGCATAATAATTACAATAAAAGGTTTTTACACATGCTTTCTTTGTGAATATTTCCCATGGTAATTATAACAATGAGGATTTTTGTCTTGTTTGTTTTGTTTGTAACTAACCAATTAAATACTTCTACCTTCCATCTATTCAGCTACCTGTAAACTACACTTGTAATAAAAAAGCAAAAGTAAACATCCCTTTAAAAAAAGTATGAAGGGTTTTACAATGTTTCTCACAACTAAGACCTTTTTTGTGTAAAAAAAACTTATTTTTCTATTTCTTATTTTTTCTATTTTCTATATTTTGTTAGGCATACTAAGCATATTACACAACAGTACCACCAGACCTCATCACGGACTTGAACTGCAATCTTTAGGCTATTGCCTATGTCCTTAACAACTGTGCCATCTATTGCCCATAAAACATCAGCTGAATCGCAGAGCCGAGTCCACTTCTTCCTTCAGGATGACCCCAGTAAGCTGTGAGGTGGCGTCAGTGTCGAGGGCTTGACACTCTGTTAAGTCCAGTTAAACCTTTGTTGGGGGGTGGGCTGAGAGGGGATTAGTCAGACAGCAAGGGTGGAGTTCGCTTCCCTGTGATGGGTGGCCCGAGCTGTCAGACTGGCCAGCCAACCGGTGACGGATGCTTCTTTCAGCCATCAACGAGACAAAGAGGACACTTCCACTCACTTGCGGGGCTGACCTCCTGCTCCCTGGCGCATGGATCAATACCTCCAATGCCACTCGCAGGCCCCGGTGCATGAAAAATGAACACCACATACACCACATACTGTTGTTTTCAAGGGGCCCTTTGTTTTTGTGTGTGCCCATATACACAGTTCTAGGAGCAGCAAAAATACTATGCCCTACCTTCAAACTCCAAGGCCTCTGGTAGGAGGCCCCAGTCTGAGGAAAGATATTATACAGGGAGTATCTGTCACATGTTTCTGGCATCTCTCATCCACTGGTATCTTGACCTGTGCTTTATCTGCTTTTTACTGGTTCCCTCTACAATTCATGGTCACCCAGTTCCATGCTAAGTCTGGTTTTGGGACATAAACTTTCATATCAAACTCAGAAGTTCACAATTCTAAACATATTGACTCTATATTACACCTAGATGGCTGTGCTGAAACATCTTGCTTCTCCTTCAGCTACCTGTGTCTTTGGTGGTTGTAGGGGTGAATTTAGGTCTGCTATGCATTAGTGTGGGGCCTTGAAGGTCAACTTTAGCACTGCTGGTTTGAACCACAGACCCCACATTAGGACCAAACTCCACTGGGTGTGTCTGTGGTCACCTGGTTAATCTGTCTCCGAGCTGTGAATATGGTAAACAATGAAACTATTGCTCTGCTGACTCCTTGAGCTTGTCCCCAAGGGACTGGCCCTCTCCCTCCTATCCGGTCTGTTTTAATACATATGCAAGGATAAGAGGCCTAGCTGCTTCTCACCTAGGGGTGGCGGGTGTGGGGGTTACATGTGTGCAGTTAGGTGGGGGAGGGCAGGGAAGGCAGCACCAGTTCTTTGGCTGGGACAGCCTTTCTTCGAAGGGGACTTAGCACTTTGAGTGTGTCTATTGGTGTGCGTGTCAGTTGTTGCGCTTGCGCGACTGCACTTTACCTGGAATCTGCGCATGTCTCGAGGGTTTCCTGCATTCTTCAAACAGTTCTGATTGCACTTGAGAAAGAATTTCAAAAAGAATCTGCAAGAAAGCACAGGAAACAGACCAAGGGTAAGAGAGCAGTCTATTTTGTTTAATCAGTTTATTGAACAAAATGTACGCTGTACATGGAGCAAATTCTCAAGACCCATTATATTTCACATTCACCAACACTAGGAACATACATAATGCATCATTTTGCTCGATTTTAATTTTTTAAATGAATAGTTCTAAATCTAACCGCAAACCCCTGACATTAACCCTAACCTTTCAGTTTATTTAATTTATCTTATAAGCTATAAAAATCATTTTTGGGGTGTCATGATGGATGAGCAACTAGTAGTAGTGCCTCATAGTTCCCAAGCTGTGGGATTGGACGAGGGTTTGAATGTGACTCAGTGTATGTGGAGTTTGCATGTTATTCCAACAGTCACATTGATTTCCTTCACAGCCAACAGACAAATAATTAGTGAATGAAGAAAAATATCTTTAAATTTGAATATAGTATTGGTCATATTACCCTATGCTATGAATTTCAAGTAAAAACTTTTTAAAGTGAGAAGAAATATGATTCATCACTCCTACAGAAGCCCCAGCATTCCCAGTCCCTTTGCCTGACATACAGAGTTCATAGTGTCTTCCAACACCCATCTGCCATCAACGTACAAGAAGTCACTTGATATTCCGCCCACCTATTTTTCCCAACAGCTACGGCACAATTAAAGCTAACGTGTTCAATAGTGGGGTAAATTAGGTGCACCTGTGGCCAGTGCTCACTGGAAAGGCATCAGGAACAGGACCTAACAAGGTGAGAGCATGCCGCTAAAGTTATAGTCCTGTCAGGCAATTAGGCCTCTACTTCTGGGACGGTGGCACAGGGCAATTATGCCGCAAATTACAACCTGACTAATCTTCTGAACAAATGTCATGTCGGAGGAACTGTAGGGTCACATTCTTTGTGCAGGTTAGGCGGACACCTTTCGTACATCCACGTTAATCTTTTATACATATGTATTGTATTACAATGATTTAAAAAAAAAAAAATCACTGCGTTCCATGCCTTCATTGGCTAGGGGGTACAAAGACATAATGGGGGTGAAGTCATCTGAGGGAATGGGGGCTGTTAAAGGGAAACAACTGTCTTTCAAGGTAAATTCTTTCACCACAGGCAGGACCACAACATGTTTATTTTAAATATTATATTAGTTACATCAGCATCTGTACCATTATATCTGACAGTACCAAAACTAAATATACTCCTCACAGCTCTTATCTTCATGTTTTCAAACATATGTATGCGTCTACTCAAATAGCAAATATTGCATATTTTATTATATGAAAAAATAATATTGACTCGTGATAGAGAGAATCCATGTTTTATTAACTTATTGCTTGGCATTGAAAGTTTCTTGATTATGGAGAGCATATATGTTAAAACACATTATGAAATTAATAAATGTGTTCCACCTTGACAAACATGAAGCCCTTTGCTCAAACAGGATGGTTATTTTACATTTTACATTTCTTAAGATGGAGCTGCCTACTTTGTTTTCCAATGGCAGGATGGGTTTGGTCCCCATAAATCATAATGTAACATGACACCCCTAACTGCTAACCCTGAGCCCCTTCGCAGTGCCACCGGGACCGAAGCCCGGGGAAGGACCCCATCTAGGACTCAGGTTTTGGAGATCAGTCGCCATGTCAGAAAATCTTTAGCTCGCCCATTAATAAAGACAGTTTTATAGTACAGGATGCAGATATATGCTAGGGAGGTGTGGGAGCACTGTGGTAGCACAGGGAGGTGATAAAACTCCCAACTTGTCATTAGCTTTTTATGCTTAATTGTGTACAGTATGTTTTTGGTTCCGTCCACTGGCCCGTTATCAAAATGACCATTATGTACACTAATTCCCTAACCCCCTCCTTATTTCCCTAAAGAGTCATAATCTTTCACAGCAGGTACTGGAGTAAATCAAGCTTGAAATATGGCCTTTATTTACTCACATCTCTCTAAGGCTGAGTAGGGGGTTCTTTGTAATGTTACCATGGGCACACAGGCACACACATACACACACAGACACACACAGACACACACACACACACACACATACACACACACAGCTGATTTCCATGGCTCTACATTAGTAAAGGAGCGCAAAAGCCTGGGGGGAAAAAAAACAGTCTGTACTCAAAAGTCAAACAGCATCAATTGTCTAACCCTCAAAAGAGTGCTGGTAGCTGGTGGGGAGGTTGTTTTGTTTTTTGTTGTTTTGTCCTAAATCTAATCTTCGCACTGACACCTTGGCAACTGATTAAAGGAAGAAATTTAGAAAACCCCTTTACACTGAATATCCTTTTTGCTCATTAAGAAGGCATGTGCAGTGTCGCAGGTTTCCAAAGCTGGTGGACATGGATGCAGAGGTCTCAACACAGGAATATGACAATAGCACAACAAAGAGCAAAAGGCCCCCAATCTAAAGTCAGTTCCACGTTTAGTCCATTTATATTTACATTTATGAAGCTGAATAGCTGGATCTTCTCAGCTATTTGATGAAAATAATTTTAATTGTAGTCCTAGGCTCCAGTGTAATATACATTACATTAGAAGCTGTTTAAATTCTGCTTGGGTATGGTGTAAATTGGTCCTTTGTGAGTGGGGAAGCAATTATGACCTGGATGTCTTTTTTTTTTTTTTTTAATGGCATCAGAAGTTTGCGGTGTTGTTCAGGATGATCAGAAACAAAGGATGCTATTTAATTGTAATTTAATGGAATATCAAGGAGTCCGTGGCATTAGATGTTGGCAGTGGAGTGCGAGGGGAGAAAAATTAACTGCAATTATGTTTGATTAAAGCTATCCTTCTCAATAATCAGCAATTCTGACAGGCCACTGGGCTCTGGTGGCTTTCAGAATGGCAAAAGGTGTTGAACAATATTAGGGCCAATAAAGGGATATTAGCATAGCTAATTACAGCACCGCAAAACCGGGGAAAGGGGCCTCTGTGTATTGTAATGTGCAAAATAATTGGCCGAGGCAGTTATCAATTATGAAGGAAGTGAATTTTGTTTGTCAGAGAAAAGCTGAGCAGACGCATTTAATTCGCCGCGGCCTGTTTCCCTCCAAAAGTCTCCCAGCGCGACTGGGGGGAAACTTATCAGCTTTTATCTTCGCCTGCAAGTTACTAGTCGACAAATCGCTGATAAAATGATCTCACCAACCGACGCGGGTAATTAATATAACTCGTCCTCTCTGCCGCTCCCGCCACCGTGCTTCCTCACCTAACCGATGGCACTAATCATGTAATAATGATTTCTTACCCTCCGGTCAAAGGGAAAAATAGATTGTCTCTTTAGAAATGCAATGGGCTTGATGTCTGAAAGGCCTGGCTTTGCTGTCCTTGTAACTGAGGAGGAAAGAGGAGGGGAACTTTTGGCAGTTTGAGGCTCCTAATTCCATCTTATCGCTATTCGTCTGCAATCATCGCGGCATTTTTTTACCATGCTCAGTCAAAGGTGAAACCCAAATCTCCGTTTTCCGTATCACCCTCAACCGTGGAAGAACAAACATAAAAACAAATAGATGAAGTGGCACAGAGTGATCTTCAAGTCTGTGCTCATAATTGGTGCTGGAGTTTCTGCTCTTGGCCAAGTGCCTTCATGTTTTCCCCTTTTTTATTATTTTTTTCACTTCATTTAATGCAATGGCAGAGGAGGAACAGATCCCGAACATCTCTATTATTCTAATGGAGGGAAAGGCTGAGGGCAGAGGAATATGCAAGAGGCAAACCAGGAATAATAGGTTGTGATGTTCCATGTGTATTGGCTCTTTTATGGATGGTAGGTGGGAGGGTGCACATACCGTTTGCAGTGCAAAATGTGTTTCTTTATGCCAAATGAAATTGAGAGAGGGACCTTTCCCTGACTTTGGCTTTCCACCATAAGAGAAGAAAAAACCTTGCTTTGGATATACGCCTCTTCCTGAAACGCAGGGCAACAGCCAGCATTTGCGAGCCATTACAGCTCAGCAGAGCTTTCCGGAACTCCAGCTTGAAATGTATATTGCTGCGATGGGGTCGGAAGGAATATGGGTGCCAGGGAATGGGGGAGGGTACGTTCAGGGGAAAACGTCCCTTTTCTTTTAACAAGTTGGTGGATAAATTGCTGAAGGTGTCCATCTGCAGCTAGGTGTTGGAGAACGGGTGAAACTCGGCATGAAGAGGCCCTGTGCGAACGGAGGAAGGCCTTGTCCACAACAGCCGGCACTAATTACTGGTGCTGGAAGCCGTGGCCGCAGCTGGGCAGCGTTGGAGTCAGGCCATCAGTCGCTGGGATTATTGATTACCCAGCAGCCCCAGCCGATCGGGCCCCACCGCCTCCAAGACAATGTGCTTCCCTTGGAAAACCTGTAATGAGCGTTTCCTACATGGAGGCTACATTCTGCTGACACCAGATCTGCACGCGGAGATAGCAACACAGGTCAATACATATTGGATTCCCAAAATGCTTGCTTCTGAATGTCAGTCCTCCACCAATACCACTTCTGCCAATGGTTAACATGCAGGTTTCACATGTTTAAAGGTTGGTAAGTGGTTGGTAGCAGAAAAAAAAAAACAGCACTCCATTAGGCTGATTTATTCTTCAAATATGGCATGACAAATTGCTTTAACACCGGCCTTATTAAATTCTTGTACACTTTATGTTATGGATCCCTCAGGTGGGCTCATGACATCATGGCAGAGAGGGGCTTGAGACAGGCCGGCTGATTTTACAGCAGGAACCAGATGGCTCTTTGTCAGCACTCTGTTTTCCTGTTCTCTCTAGCCCACCCCCGAGTCCTGCCTACTCCCTCCCCCTAACCCCCACCCCATCCCTATCCCTCCTGAACCCAACAAACAAATGAGGAGGAAGTCTGTCTCAGCCTCTACTTTGCTATTTCTGGTTTCATTTGGTTTCATGTTGAAACCATACAGTCCGCATCCATGGACATTCAGCGCTGGCTTGCAAGTTGGACCTCCATCAAATGGCCAGTGGAAAGCAGCAGTGGATTCTTTGCGCACACTGAGGAGCAGCTACTTCGCTTGTCATCTGCAGCAGTAGCTGCTCCGCATTAACAATATTTGTACTATACTCGCCAGGGGACCGACCCCTCCGATTCTATCACTTCCTTATCTCCTGACAAATACCTCGCTATCAAACATTATTAGGTTTCGAAAATTAACCCCTCCCAATCTAGGGCTCACTCAGATCCTTCCATTTCACCAAAGAGCCTTATCTCTGAAATTTTGTATTATTTTTTCCCGCCTCTCTGCCCAGTGCTATTTTCAGCATTTGCTACCGAGGACCGCTCACAGATGCCATGATACCTAACACTGCTTCTCGTTCTTATTAGTGGGGCAGTGGGAAGATCCAATTTGATTGAACAAAGAGGGAAGTGATCTGTGAAAGACCCTTCTCTGACCTCAACACATCTGAAGAATTCAAGTGATTTTTTTTTTTTTTAATCTGCAGATAAAAACTTTTACTTCTACATTTGATGCTCTATATAAATTGGAGCAACAAACATCAAGCAAAATGTACGTAAAACACAAAACATATAGTGCAGGAGTACTAACAGGCAAAGCTGCAAGATTGTGCAGATGAGCGGTTCCTTGCACAGGACTCTGGATTGTCCCACTTAGGACGATAAATGTCCAGGAAAGGTAAATCTCATTGAAGACATTGAAGACACTGAAGACTGAAAAAGGCCAAGTACAAGGGAGGAGGTGGGACTTCAGCAGAGTGGCTTATTTAGCTTGGCTTGTGTTTTGTGACCCTTCTGTCCCTCCCTCGTTCATCCCCCTTTATTTCTTCGCTCCCATTTCTAATGGGCAGTGTCGCGTTGACATTACCCCTCCTCCCACCCATGGATCACCAGACCTGTCAATCACTCTGCTCCTTGTTTTTGGCTTTGGGCTCATTAAACCAGCTTTATCTCTCCCCCTGGACAGAGCTCTGCTTTCCAGCTCTGATGACGAGGCGCTTCATTTAAGAAAGCAGCAAGCACTGCCCGCATCATGGTTAAATAAAATAAATAAATGAACAAATAAATAAATACAACAGGAAAAAGTGCCCTTTCCAACTTGTTGCAGTATTGGTTCGTGAAAGGCAGCGCAGACGGTCTTTTACAGGTGGTGGGGACATTAAGGGTTGTGGTTCATGGAAACACATTGTTTCAGACCCTGCCCCCCATTGTATTTTGGCCACCCTGCTCCACCCAGAAGCACCTTTGATCCGGGCCAGGAGGCTCTCTGATTTCCTTTCCCTCGTGGATGTGGCCCGGTGGTTCGCTGAATGACAAACTCCACATGGCCGTCGGTTTTGTAATACGTCAGGCCTGGTAAAAACAATGTTGTTTTTTCTTCCGTGCTCCCCCTCCCATCCAAATTCCCAGATGTTGCCAGATTCTCTCTAGACCGCCTTAATTAGGAATGGTCATCTTTTTTTTTTGGTTTTAATGATTAATTAGAAGGGGGGAAAAATCACATTTCAAACCAGACCAGGGACAGCAAACAGAACACACACGAGCGCACACCCTGCCTTTCTACTGGGTACTCGGCATCCTCTCGGATCCTGATTAAAAACGTATTAAAACATTATAAATGATTAATGTGAGCAGAGCTCTGAGTGGCAATTATTAGTTTTAATGCAGGTAATGCGGCCTAATGAGCGGGGCACATGTGTGCACAGCCTTAACTTCATTATTCCTCCACGTAGACAAACATGAGGGAGAGTGCGAGAGAGCGAGAGAGAGTGAGAGACATGCCCACGGTCCATCCATTACCCACGTCGTTCTGGGCCATTCCTCTTTCTTAAGCTCCCCTCAGCCGGCAAGCTCTGGGTCATAAATCCCCTCCTCAGCTGTATGCCAGTCTTTGTTCGGGACTCCAAATGTGTCATCCAAGAGCTCAGCAAACTCAACATGAAATAACACATATACATTAGCGCTCTGCAATTAAAAACTAATAAAAAAAGAGATCCAAGCAACAATTAATAGAGTTACCAACAGCAAGACGTGATCTTCAACATTCTCATTCATGAGTCTCTTCAAGGTCCCATATTTCCTAATTCAACACCTTTCTTCCGTTAGACATTCATTGAGCTGATGGAATATGTCCAACTTGCTTGCACTTTGAACATTATTTTCATAAGTTATGAATCTGAGTACATAATTTAGTTGCTCTCAGGGACTTATAAAACTTCATAACTGGGTATGTGGTAGCCATCTGCAAAGGCCTTGGTTTGAATATCCTTGCTTATGGCATATTAGGTCTTATCAGGCATGACCTTTGACCTTACAGCCAGGTAATAGCATTCTGTGAACTTTTTTTATTTACGTATAACAATAAAGTCGATGGTGTGTTAATGTAAGTTTCATGAATTTTAGGCCAAATGAGATCATTTTGATTGCTTTAAAGACTAACGAAGAATAATGGAAAAACTAGTCATAATCCCAAGATCTTGTCCATGTAAAAAAATAATAATAATAGTTTTTAGCATAATCATCTTCAATGTCATGATCAATGGCATTGTGATCCTCACTGCTATTCTTAATAACTGGCTTGGCCCGTTCTGGCATGACTGCTATTAAAAATTATGGCGTCTACATTACACACAACTCACGTCAAAAAAAAAGCACCAATAAGAAAGCTCATTTAATGTTCCCGTTCATATTTTCTTGCCCGAGCTCAATGGGGTCAGCAGAAATGAGGCTTGGTTTATTTTAGTAAACTGAAATATGTAGCAATGGTGGCCCGTTGGCTTGAGGAAATACCAGTCATCGCCCAGGCGGGGATGGCGATATGCAAGTCAAGCACACGTGGAGTGGCTGGCCGACATGAATGCAAGCATTGAGGGGTGCTGTATGCAGTGCCCTGGTACATTGGGGCAGCACACAAAGGCCGCCATACACAGTGTTCTGCCCCAGCACCTTGGAGCGATCAAGCAGAACCCAGTGCTGTCTGTGGACCTCAGCTGGATGGCCCTGGGGGTGGACGAAGGCTTTTGTGTGTGCCTGTGTGTGTGTGTGTGTGTGTGTGTGTGTGTGTGTGTGTGTGTGCGCGTGTGCGCGTGTGCGCGTATATGTGTGCGTGTGTGCATTTTCTGACAAACTGATCCAGACTGATCGCTGGGGGGGGGGGGGCAAGAAATTGAGGGTTGCATGTCCTTTTGTGGGGGGGGGGCAAAAATGTGGGTAGGTGCATATCTGGGCAGGGANTGCATGTGCTTTTGTGTGAGGGGGTCAAAAATGTGTGTATGTGCATATCTGTGCAGTGAGGTGATTTCAGGGCTATTTGCATCATTTTATTCCTAATGTATAATATATGCCCTTAAAGGGAGTACAGCTATCGGACAGTTGTCAGGGACAAAAAGGGTGGGCCACGGGCACATTAGCCCTCTCAAGCACAGAGTGGTCCCATAATGCCAGTGAGCAAGGGGGTGCCGGCTACTATCGCGTCAGGGGGTGACACTCAAAAGGCAAAGGCTGCAACCAAGAGGAAAAAAATGACAAATTAAGATGCCAAATTTTAAGAGACAAGGTAGGACCACTGAAATGATGTGACCACCATATATCACTTGTGTGTGTATGTGTGTGTGTGTGTGTGTGTGTGTGTGTGTGTGTGTGTGTGTGTGTGCGCGTGTGTATGTGTGTTTGTTTTTTTTTGTAGAACTACGGTGTTGTTGGCAGCAAAGCTCCTTGTTTCTGATTCATCTTGAACCGTATGGTGAAGCTTTGTCAGTCAGTGCACGGTATAAATAATTCAGGGTGAGAGATGGCAATTACAGGGCCCTGCACAACCAAAATGAATATTTTATGAGGACTAAAACTGCTCTGGAATGAATCATACACATGGAGTCACACACATAGACAGTGTGGTCCTACACAGTGGGGGGGACACTGGCCGGACCACTTTGGAAAAGCCTGGTCAACTCTAATATGCACACGTGCAACGGAGTTGACGCCTCTGCTACTTGCTCAAGTGCCGTCCGCGTGTTTCAACATTCAGTGGTTGGAGTTCAGAAGCAGCTTCCAAAAACTCCACCAAGACTTGTTCATCTCAACCAGAACAAAACAGGTTGCGCAAATTTAAACATCTCTCTGTATATAGCCTAAACCCATAATGGACTTCATAAAGCATCGTCATTTACTAGCTGAAAACAAAAGAAATAGAGGAGAAACAAAACAGAAGTACAAAAAAATGTCTTCCCTTTGGAAATATTATCTAGTATCCGACAAAAGTTTATTTGATTAAAGACTGGGATCGTCCTAATTTTTTGGTGATGACACTTAGCTGTTCACCTGCTCTGTTTACTTTACACGTCTTTTTTAATTTTTGTTATCACAGGTGCCAATAATTTTGAAGAGCAGTGTATGTATGATCCACCCACCAGAAGAGATTTTGCTTAATTTTAAATACTTCAGGCATGCTGACATTGAAACACCAGAGAGACACTGACGGAAGCGGGTTGCACAAAAAAGGACCCATAAAGCACCAGTGAGATAAAGGTTTTGTTTGTGATGTACACTGTAGAACCTTGGTTTCCAAACGGCAGAAACAAACGGGAACAGTGTTCCAAAGAAAGCTACAGCAAAGGCACCTCAGTGAATAGGCATTGTGTTTGGCCAACTAGTGATACCTTAGCTTTTGTGGGAGAGAAGCAGCATGGGGGCTATGACATCACCGGCACACAAGTGACTCTCTGTGCCCCTCAGGGAGAGGATTTCCACTCTGATGGGAAAATTCAGGGGGTGGTGGGGGGTGTTAGTTGCAGTTATCTACGTTCAGCCCCCCGCCACCTTTGTTTATCAAGGCAAACGGGGAGCGAGACAGAGGGGGAACAACGATAGAAGAGGGTAATTTCCTTAAAGAGAAGAAAATAAAGTCAGTGGGGTGGCGGTCATGAAAGAGAGTGTCAGAAGTATCTGGAAACAGAAAATGAATTTAAAAACTATCAAAGCACAAGAAAGGAGATGAGGTAGGGTGCACTATGGAAAAGACAGAGGGTACATAAAAGACTTTCCAAAGCTTCCATGGCAATGCTATCGTGAAAGGTAACTGACACTGATCGTCGGGGGCTAATAAGAATCCACAAGCTAGACGTGTAAGCAGCGTGTATCTCTTCAAAATGTGCATTCTTCTCTGGCAAGAAGAAGTTGTCAACACCCTTTTTTGTCAACGGGCCAATGCATAAAAAAGACAGCACTGAGTTTGCGCTCGTCTTGTCTCGTGTCAGCTAGGAAGGAGACACTCTTAAAGGGCAGGCTACGTTGAAAGGACTGCCTGCGATGCGCTAAGCCTTATTAAAACATTTCTTGCCTTCCCTGTGACATTAACATGACATGCGAAGTTGAAGTGCCTTTAGCGCATAAATAAATAAAGGGCACTACTGCCCTGCTCCACTAGAGGGCCAGTTCTTCAGCACAGTTACACAGGATCATTCTGCACAAATTCTAATTTTGGAGCTGGCAATCGTTTATCTTTTCTTGTGTCATCCATCGATGCAATTATGAGAGGGTGAGCAGCTTGTACTCATCATAGGGTTGTAACATCCAACAAAGCTTTTCACATCTTGGTTGCATTAGAAGAGTTTCACTTTCTTTTAAGAGTTTGGTTTTAGCACTTTTCAGTTCCATCCATCAAAGGTCTCAAAACAGCCGCCAGTGTTAATCATAGAGGATGCTGTTTCAAATCTATGTGGAGGTTTCTTGTGGGAAGTGTGGGAAAAAAAAGCAAAATCTGGTTACCTATGTACAATGCTTTATTACTGCGGTGAAGAGCTAAGACTTTCCCTGGAGTAAAAAGGCCCATTAATTGCTCATGTAACAGGGGAAACAGTGTAGGTCGCGCTTTAATACGCAAGCATTTATCCTGGCGCTTCAAGACACAGCTGCAGGTCAGGACTCCAACCAATCCTGGGAGATTGCCAGGGACTAAGATAATGAAAATTTCTTCATGTATAAAATCCTTAATCAAAATGCTAGTGGTGTCATCTTCTAGCACAGAGGCTGCAACTTAAATTAATATACAACACAACCTTTGGCAGAATTAACATGCCCTCACTGAACAGGCAGTTCTGAGGCCCAATATCAGATGTCAACTTGGAGCAACATGACTTGGGGATGACGTGTTGTTTACCTGTGATATAACTTGTGAACTGTAATGCTGTATTTATGAAATAATCAAAAAACACACTTTCCATGAGTCAAGTTACATGTTTTATAACTGAGCGGTACTGAATGAGTGAATTATGTTCCTTGTATATCGTTTTTCAGTGTGTCTGTCTGCATTTTGGCTCCCCCACTTTCATCATTTAGAATAAAGATCATTCCAGTCTAGCTGTCATTGTATTTTCGTCAGAAACCAGGGAGGGTGCTGTAAAATCAACTTAGATATGACATTTGAATGCTACACACGATGCAATTAAATTATAGTGGCTTTTTCAAACTGTCATAAACTTGCACTAAACCAGAATAAAACAGCGAAGGAAATCAGTTAATCGGTTAACTCATTGTGACAAGCTGGTTTCTGTAACCAAAAATAAATAAATAAATAAATAAATAAATAAATAAATAAAAGGAAACACTGGATAAAGAGCACGCTCAGGGATGTCTCAGCTTTCTCATGCCTTTGAGACTTGGGTATCCTCCATTTACCCTCACGCATAACAACAGGAAAACTGCAGCAAGGAGGCCCTATCTAAATATTTGCGGGTTATTTAACATGGGCAAGAGTTGCTCAGTTATCTTCAAATGTTTGCCTTTTAGAAGCAAATTGCAATTTTGTGTCACGGCATCAGTGGCACGTCTCGCCAAGGATCTGCTGACACCTGGCAAAGGGTCCCTTCATACACGACATCTGATAGCGCTCGACTCGCCGGAGGACCCCCTGACTGCACAGAGAGGAAGGAGGGGGGACGGGACGACTTTGTCGTCCACAATCTGCATGGGGGAAGATTAAACATTCAATTTGTTACTTGATAGGCCACAAGGTTTGCCACTTACCATACAAATGGAAAACATTACTGTCATCCCCTCAGCCAGCGTGCCTGACTATTTTATATTTGTAATATTTACTTCAGGGAAATTATGATGCATGTCATATTTATCTTCATGAGGAATGTGCATCTATATGGAAATCGCCTTTTTGAACGCACGAGGACATAGTGCGACGCTAATATGCTTCATGAACTATAAAATTTAGTCACAGTGTACGGCTGCGCCGCGGCCTCACTTTAATACTCCCACATCAGGCAAATTTTCTCTGTGTTAAGCTGATACCCTGAGCCCTGATTTGCTTGATAATCATTACACTTACATGACAGTACAAGTCGCTGCTTGCGGATTTATGCTTCCACCTTAGCACTCTGCATTAATCTCCCTCCAAATAAGCTATTTGCACATCCAGCC